>PNEQ01007305.1:22045-40873 GCA_003012365.1 Medauroidea extradentata | reverse complement strand
GGTTTTCTTTTTTCTGTAAACTACTTTTTTAAATAATTGCTGGAATAAGGTACATCTGTAAAACAAGGAGCTATTAAATGTAGTAAGTATGTAACTGCATGTAATATTACAGGATATATTAATTTTATAATTGCCACCAGCCCAAAACAAAACAAAAAACTCATATACTAACAAATTGAGTTTACTAATTCCTTGCTATAATGTTGTCACATGTTATATTATTATTAATTTTACAGTAAATGTAAAAATCTCAATAAATGCCAACGTGAAATGGCGAAAATTGTCTGTGGAGTAAAATGTATGATGCAATATTCATATATAAATAACTCTTTAGTCAAGCATATTAAATCAAAATATATTCAGCGTTTACATTATTCATAAAGGGAATATGAGCGCACCATTGCTAAATCGGTGACAACATTGCAACATACAAGTTAATTATTGATGTAAACTAATGAATAATAATTTAAACACCATTTAGACATCATATCTAAAAATATGAATTGAATTCACTAATAATTCATATGTAAATGAAAAAAAGTCAGCAATATTCTGAATGTAACCGTATACCTACATATTAATAACATAATTTTCAAACGAGCAAAGCCAGATGCAAAAACAAGCATCTTGCATATATTTATTTTTTCGGATTAGGTGTGTTTTTAGTACTGTCCAAGCCACAGACAAAAGCTTGTAATAATAGACAATACAGTATTACCTTATAACTTACCAAATGAATTCTTTTCTGCGTCGCTCATTTCTTCAAAATTTTTCTTCAGCTCACAACACACTTCCCTCCAGGCCGCTTTCACTTTCACTCGGTCCTTGTACTCGGAGAGGGATTTATCCCATATCACAGGGCGGGCCTTAACACACGAAATCAATAATTCGGCGTTTTGGACTATATGCAAATCCATGGCTCCACGTCAGAACAGTACCTGTCCTACTTGAACACTGAGTTACATACGGGTAAAACCCGATGGTGTGGCAACTTACATTCCTTTTCTACTCCCACCACTGTCATTCGAACCGAACGGGTTATATGTTTACGAAAGTATCGTCCGGTTGCTTTTCGCTCCCGTACGGCAACCGGAAACGTCTGAAAGGTTACATTTATGATAGCATGTCACTGGCCTTTCGATTACCGCACGGTATTAACCGTACGGTAGAAATCGTATCGTGTGAAGCCAGCCTTATGCAAGTGGGAAACGTGGCGGACGTTACCATTAGCTTGCGGGTTTGCTCGAATTTCTTCCGTTTTCCCCGCTTCTTCATTCCGTCTTTGCTCCATATTCACATCATATCATCCATTAATAGAAATGGTGATTTATCACATGGAAAGTTGACTGTTGCTAGGCTTCAATGTAATGTATTCATTTGTGGCGCTTTTGTTTCGCTACTGGTTGGCCCGTATTTGACTGGGCCAGAGATAATTCTGGTGGGGTAAGAATAAACATGTATGATGCGTGTGCTAACAACTTAACCACGCCGCACAACTACCGTCCAATCATTAAAGGTGAAGAAAGCTACCCTGATATGAAGAATACGCAGTGCTCATTAGGCCTACCTGATCTCCGGCCAAAATATCCCTACTCCAACGAAAACTGTATCTCTATTAAATAGAAACTAAAACAAAACATCAATATTATCATGCATATTATTTTATTAATATAGACTTAGCGTAAAAATTTTCTAATATATTCATATACACATATATGTATATATAAACTGAGAGTAAATATGTCCTATCACTAATCTTTTTTAGAACTTTAAAACATATATAATAACATATTTTTATTATTAATATTTTCATAAGTATTGTTATTACTATCATCATTATTATAAACATTTTTATTAGATAGTCCTATTTACTGATGAAGTTTGAAACCTCTAATCCTAGAGAATTTGTTGCAACTGCTCCCCTCTTGTACACGATTCTCTGTACTGTTAGTTACTCTTGCAGATACTTCGTTGAATACAAATTTTAAGGCGACTGTCAATGGACTTATTTTGCGCGTTCGAGGCGTTAAAATGCAGAGTGGTAAAGGCGACACATCACGCACCACTGATAGCTCGTCTTTACGAAGCAGTCAGTAGTGACTACTATCATGTTATCATGAAATATTGAAGACTAAAGTATAGTGTGTGCACCCAAATATTTTAAAAATATTCCGAATTTTGGTTTTAATCGTTAAAGCTAACCGAAAAAAAACATTATTTCCGTTTTCGGACGTGAGGAAATAAGCTTTAGTTTTTTATTTTTTATTTAGGAAATGGAATGACTCTTGAAATGTTATTTTATTGATAATCAGCAGTACCCAGTATTTTTCGCGAAAATATATTTGCTCCACTTTGTTTCAGTGCCTTACGTGCACACCTGCAGCTCAGCTTTACGGCTATTGACAGAGTGTTTTTGTGCAGGGTCATTATTCATTTGACTGTGCCAATCAGTACACAGATAACTGCCACACATCACGTATGTTATTTGCGGGTTTAACCTCCAGACGCTGAGTGTTACGGCATCCAATCACTGACCACAAAGCAGAGATGCAGGCGCGCACGTAAGGCACTGAAACAAAGTGGTGCGAAAATCTTTTCGCGAAAACTACCTGGCCCTAGTAATCAGGAATTACTTACGTGCGTTGAACTGTTTTTGATAAGCTTACGTTGACTGACGCTGTGCATACCGCTTGGTGGCCGGGGTAGATAGCCACCTTAGGTCATTCTGCCTTTACTGCTTTGTTGGAGCAACTTACATGTACAGGGATTCCTACTTTTGGAGAAATGATTTCTGCGCCTGTTTGTTTCGGTTCTTTATGTTCAGTGATAAGATGTTTTTAATTCTTACACGTAACGTTTTACTGCAAATGACAGACGTGTGTTATCGCAGTAACCTAATCCTAACTGGTGCAGTCAAATAATAAATGTCTTTACACAAAGAAACATTGCCAATAACAATGAAGCACAGTTGCAAGGTACTCAAACAAGTTGACGCAGAAAACCTTTTTGCGGAAATCTGGTATCTCTGTACAAGAAACAAAATCTTCAGCTAGAATAATTTAATACTTAGAAACAACAAGTAATTTGTATGATTTTTTGTAAGAGATTTACGTGCCTTACACGTGGCATACAATAAGATAGTATGGATATTGTTTCATCAGAATATATGCTTTAATATTCAACACCTAAAGACAACAGTATCAGAGAGAGCGAGAGAGAGAGAGAGAGAGAGAATGTGAACCAGCCAGCTAGAACGAAGCATAGATGAGGTTTGGTGGCATTTTCAGTGAAACGTCATGCATCATATTGCCTTACGCGTTTGCATTCATTAATTTAACTGTTTACAATCATCAGTTCTTGATTTAAACTAATTAATGTAAATGTGGTTTTCACAGAAAATAGTAATTGTATGTACATTTTATAGCGCTTTTCAAAGGAAGGTTTGCTTTGAAAGTGCAAAACAAATGTTACACAGTTTTTCACATAAGAATTACATACGGGTGGGTAACAATTTGTTACACATGTGTTTGTGTCATGAAGATACGAGACGAAGGTTACCCCATGTGCAGAGAGAAATAATGACGTAGATGGATAAGTAGTGTCGCTCAAAGAGAAAGTGAAATGACTGGGCGCTAGTAGAAGGTAACGTGTCCGCCCTGCAACAGAAATATTCTTTCAAAAAGAGAGCGTATAATTTCCCTACTTTACTCGCAACGATACATGTGCTTTTTATCGTGCCTCGCTCTTCTTTGAAGGTGAAATAAAACTCACAGTGAATGTAAAAAAAACAATTAGACTACACAAAGAAAATACACACGCGTGGACCATTTTAGGAAGTTCTTTTGACGAGTCAGTATATGCATGTAGCTGCAAAAATTATTTACATTATTTATATTAAATTGTTATCGAAACTTATAAGCAATATTATTATTTTTCTTGTTCTTCAATAATCTTGTCTTGTAAGTAACTACTTGAACATCAAGGACGCTATGACGGATTTTTGAAAAAATTCTAATTTAATAATGAAAAAATTGTCATTGCGTCCCTTTCGCATATTTAACGGAGAAAGTTACGTGTGACGGCAAAATATACGGGCAATATTATTTGTTTTTAATGATAGTGAACCCACTTTCTGTAGCGTTTAATTTTGCATGCAAACCATAAATCTACACATTTTTATTGCATCGCGGTAAACTTGACTTGTTATAATTCTTACAGTTGGTCGTGAGGTGAATTTGTTTCACATGTAAAGTATAAAAAAGTGTTGTATGCACATAATTCTGTAACCGACGTTATCCTTCTCACCAACTGTAAAGCGATACTTTTGGAGTTTGAATTTTTAGGGCTCTTTTATGTCATTAAAACGTATATTTATTAAGTAAACATACATAAATTGTAATGGTAATGAATACGTTATTCGTTAGTTTTTTTCGCCAATCGAAAATGTATTTTAAAAAATGTTGATTACTGAATATGTGCTACGTGTTAACTTTTGGTACGGATGAACAGTTTTAGATTGCGTAATAGTTTAATGCCTGATGTGTTTGTATTTCATTTCCGAAATGTTGGTTTCAATCCTATTTAGAACTTACGAATCAAGTGCATAATTCAGTGCTCTCTCGTGGACATTTATAATCAAGCTAAGAAGAAAGTATCTTTCTTTGTATCTCTGTCTCTGTCGTCATAACAGTTAAGCCTTATTCTCATTTGACAATTAGAGGCGTACACATGTTGCCAGTACAATAAGTTCCATCTTGCGCTACACGTCAGGAGTTATTTTATGTATATTACGTCGAGTAAACGTAGACTCATGTTTGGACTGCTCGGGGTTTGAAAACGCGCCCATAATATGATGACCAAAACCGTAGTTGAGAGTAAAACATAATTTGAACTTGGTTACGGACATGGCAACATGTTCTGCGATAGTAAATTGTACCGCCAATTGCGAGCTGAGTGTAGTCATTCGATTTTTACAGGCGGAAGGTAACAATGGGATGGTTTGGTTTGGACACTGAACGTGGTTAGGTGAAGGGTGTAAACAATAGACGATTCTCTTTCGATTGCTTCATTGACATCCCATGAAGAAACGGAAATGCAGTATCTACATTTATTGCACCTATTGCGCATATCACGCTCGAAATGTTTAAACAAACGAGGTTCAATAAGCAGGTGGCAGCTTTCTTTGCTGAGGGTATTTGACAGCTGGTGCATCGGTACAAGTGTTTCAATCTGCGTGGGGATTCAGCCAATCGGAGGTTGGAAAAGAAATATCTCTCGTATTTGTATTTTATACGTACTTTTTTTTATAGCTACTCGTAGTCTGTTTTTGGTCTCTCCTGGTTTTATTGGACGTCATAGTGTTGCAATGGCGTGTGTACGTGATTTTACTTAATGTTATGTGCTTCCAAACAAACGCGCTTGTACAAACCAATTTCTTTACGGAAGTAAAAGTATTGCCTACATACCAGGGGTTGTGTTATGGTCACAGAAACAGTTGCGAGCGTTGATCATGTAAACTTTACAATATAGGCTCTTTGAAGAAAGTAACCAGTATTCTTGTTCACAGAAATTGTTTCAAAATCTTAATTTAACTTCATGCCTTTCCCAGTGTCTTTAACATATTAATTTAACTTCATGTCATTCCCGGCATTTTGCGAAATTACTACAGTATTCTAAAAACTCAATTTTTAATTATTGTGCGTCCCTTGATATTTGCTTGAAAATGTTCTACAATTTTTCTTTCATAAAGATTTTCTTTTAAAGTTTGGACGTTAAGTTTGCGCCCTGTCTGTCTTAATGAATGCATGTCTCTTATGCATAGTGTGATTTATGTTGAAATTATTTTGGAGTAGATTATTTTGTATTAAGTGTTCCGCTGAAAACATTTCCATGTATTCCTATAATTCTGATTGTCATAGAAATAATGAAAAAATGTATCGTGTTTGTTAATACAAACCAAGGTAATCGTATATACAAGGTTTATGGTTATGTTAACCAGATACGCGTCAATTCACTTCATGTCCAAAACAAATTTTGTTGTCACGAGTCAGTACTTACTAAACACTTTTTATTCGGTAAATTATACGAGATTTGTAACATTCAGTATTGCTTTGAGGTAACATACAACAAATATGTCATTAGTATTTTTTAATGTACGTCAGTAAAAACTAGTATCTTCAAGATCGATTGCACAGTCCTGCGAGAAATCTCTTACTGCAAAGTTACAGGTAAGATACAATTAGGTAATGATATTAGTTATATCTTCTGCGTTAAAAGCTTTAATTTCTAAGATTTCTTATGTAAATAAAATCCGTGGCTGACGTGGACCATGCAAGATGAGAAAAAAATTTTTTTATCTATTATACCGTCCTGAAATCATAACATAATTATTTTCATGTTGGCTCTTTTAGGTAAAGAAAAATGAGAGTGTTTTTTTCTCTTGTCATTACTATTAACATACAATAACACTCAACGGAATTTATTTCACACTAGGTGACAAATACGTTTTTAGACTAGACAATTTAAAAATAGCATGTATTTCAATAAGAAGGTTCGTTGCAAAGAAAGATAAACCGTTAGATAGCCTGACTGCAGTTATTCATTCGTAAACAAAATGAATCGCTTATTTTCGTTAATATCGCTTACAACTTCGGCGTTTGAGTTGGCGATCGTGTTGAAGGTAGTCAAACAAATGCAATTTTAACCTATAATTAAAGCATTCTAATATGAAGTTTCATTTACTAGAGTGTGATACACATGTGTTTATTATTTACGCAGATATTATTAAATATTCAAAATTGCAGGTGGTTAAAACGTCGAATTAGGTTAGGTAAAAACGCATGTATTTGATACATATCTAGTATGATATTGACAAATTAATTGGACTCACATTTGCTATTTTGATTGAAGTTCATACAATTCATTAGATTAATTTTAATTGTTTAATCTGTCTAATTGTAACTTAGTATAACACGTCACCGATGAAACATCATCAGATTTAAAAATAAATCAAGTGTGGTTCTTTAACTAATCAATAAAAAGTTGAACGCTTTGCAAGAGAACATTATTCACCCATGCGTTTCTAAAAGAAACCGTGCACATAAACATTAAATAAATAATGTTGTTGAAAAAAGTTTTGGGTATATAATAATGAACAGAATTATGCAATCGTTTATCTTTCTAACTTTTACATCCGCTTTCACTTTTCCTTCCTAAAACGATCATTATCAAAACTGTTAGAAATAAAACCTATTTGCTTCTAAACATTTTAACGTGTTTTAATAAGTAGTATCACCTTTCTGACTTTGCCACAACCGTTGCAAATATCGAATTTATGTTAATTTTTTTTATTATCATGCAATGAGTATAGATGGGAATGAGTGTGAATTCGAGTTTCGTGTTAAATATGTTGTTATTTGACATTTCTTGAAAAACTCTGGCATTATTTATACTCATAAATATTTATTTGATAACTGATCCAGGAACACAAATTCTATCTTGCTACTTTAGCAGAGGATAACCTTTCTTGCCAAATAAGTACAATGTGCTTCATTTAACACAAGATTTTTCAGCGTTAGCATTAAAAATACAATTATATACTTCGTTTGTAATAGTTTTCTCGTCTACAAAGTTATTTTTTGCTATAGCCTTTCTCACTGCATTCATTCGAGGTCTTTATCTTGAGTGTATTTTAGGTTATGTGAATGCACTTTGTACGCTAAGAGTGTTTTACCAGTCTCTTGAGATATTCACTGATTTTCCTAATACATTTCTTCCGACAGGTTTGTGCATTTGACGTTACTCAGATTTTCATTAGATTTTTTCTTTCTTACGACTTTGCAAACTGTCCTTAGTAACTTACTAACTAACAGAAAGTTAACATTTTAACTTCATTCACATTTCTATAATTTGCTGTCTTTCAATGCAAAAATACAGTAAAAATAAGCTTTCTGAGCTCTTTGACGTAACATACTCTATATTGTTTGGTTTCGTGGCACTGTTTATTCGTGTAATAATACGGATATGGTATTTGAAAGAACTGTGCAATGGTATTGTATGACTGGATTTATTTGCTTGGACATACTCCATTGCGAAATAAAAGACAGTCGAAAGAAAACTAAAAATAAGACAAGAAAACATAAATAAGCAGAGTATGCTTCAGTCATCAGGATACATACACAACATTAAATTCCAAAACTGGAATCTGGTCAGATAAAACAAAGAACAAAACAGAAAATAAAAGAAGTAACAAAAATATAAAAAAATAAATCTGACTTGACATGCGACACAACGACGAGACGAAACAAAAACACAAACAGAAATACAGCACACGACACAACGATGAGACGAAACAAAACACAAAGATGTCGACACAAACAGAAAACACAACAAACGACAGAAACGATGAGACGAAACGAAACTCAGTAGTTTTCCAAACTCAGCAAATAAATCCAGTCATTAATACGGATGTTCCACTATTGGTTTTCCCAGTGCCTGGCCAGCTAGTATCTCGTCCCTGATAGGCGTGCGACGTTCTACCGTATCACTTGCGTGCATGGACATTTTGTTGATGCGGCTCGGGTGTAGTTAGAGACACACGAAGTACCTTATTTCAGTGCAATTACTCTGTGGGCTCGTGTTGCTGGCCGCATATACAACCCCCTTGTAAACCAATCGCCTGTATCAGTATACCTCGCGCGTCACGCAACGCAAGTGAAGTTTGCATACATTTCAGGCGCTTCACTTCCAGACAGAATTTTTACTACTCGCTTGGCTAATCAGGCGGAGAAAATATTAACCGATGTACTATCCAGTGATTTGAATACACGTTGTTTCTGAAACATTTCAACTTCTTCAAATGGAGAACAACCAATTTACAAAAACCATAAATTAACATTATTCATATTAATTTGCGTGCTTGATTTCAAGTGCAGATTTTCAATCGTCTACAAAGCAAAGATTTCTAATCCATAAAACTGATAACTTGGTTACCACTGGTTCTTATAATGGTGATGAATATCTTCACAAAATTATTAAATAAAACATTGTGGTACCTTTGTACGCATGTGATTTCAAATGCAAATTTTAACACATTTACAGGTAACAATCTTAAAAATTTGAAATTAAATACTAGACTTGTACTGTCCGTTGTGTATTTTCTGTAACATTTTTCTTTCTTTTAGAATTATGCATAATGCATTAATCTTCATAAATCCGATAGTATTATTTCGGCAAACAATTAGCTACTACTATAGGTATTTAACTCAAGGTTTACATGATACTGTGATAGTACGTTTTCTTGCGAACATTTATTTTCTTAAGAGAATTAAGTCAATTAATTGCAAATATTGATTTAGCATTATTTTATTTCTTTCATTTACCCAAGAATTAATAGCCCATAAGCCATTCAAATATGTGATATGCAACAATTGAGTAATTTAAATTGTTTTTTCACATACAAAAAATATTACATGATCGTAAAAATGAGTATGTAAATGTGTTACTTAATAACTTCGCCTTTTTATAGGCCTACTAAGTGTTCTGAATGTGTTCTATCTTTTTCAATTTGATGTTTTAATATTTAGCATGCACTTGAGAATATGTGTAATCTTTATAAAATTAAGTCCCTTGTTTCCATTAGAAAATTTTGCACAGGTGGATATATTTATTGTAACACAAACACGAATTCTTTGGAATTTCTTTTTAAATATGTCTAAATATATTCAAACAATTTTCGTATATTCATCGCCATGTTTCTACGTTAACAATTACTGTCGGTTAATTTCAAATTTATTAAGTTAGCAACTGTCGTATTGTGTTCAGTGCCCCTCCATTTTTTGGCAAACTGCTTGAAAGAAAACAAAATCACACTAATATTGGACAATTTAGCAAATAAACCATCCTTCCATCTTTACTTTAGTTTATTTAGGTTTTATCCAAAAAAAATTATAGTAGGTTTTACATTTTTTTGTAAAAACTGGATGAAAAATATATCAATTATTTAATAACCAGTTACAAATTTGTTTTAGACATTCACTATTATTCATCAGGTAATAGGAATAACAAACAGGTACATCGTGTCTGAGGTTGATCTTACTTAAATATCACATCTGCTGCAACAACTACCCCTGCGGTCAGCAGGATGATCCGCGACTTCCCCCGCCGAGTATGAAATAATTACGTTCGAGTGGGGTTGTTGGAGAGTTGGCTCGTAGTTTGTGGAGGGGGGGGGAGGGGGTTGACGAGCCGGACCTCGCATGTATCGTGCGCGGCCGCGCCATCTAATCTCCATAATGACCGGGATACTGTAGTTGCGTGTCGCTTCGCCTCACATGAGCCGGTAAAAGATCCCACCCCCGCCACGAGCCAGCGGGGGTAGGCGTGCGCAAGTGCTGGCGAAATTACAACCACCCCCACACCCTCAGCCTACCAGCGGTCCTGTACGTTACCGTCGCGTGACTTACCCCCTACACCCCCCTGCCCCTGTGTTCCTGCGTGACTGTGTTACCCGGACATATACTTGCGCAACCGCTTGCAACTGTATGCTATAGTCTGTACGGTGTAAGTTTTGCCCACTTTCGACATTTCTCTTCTGAGAAGAGCATCTTAAACATGATTGCAGAGAACCTGTTTTTCCAGGAAGCGAAGAAGGTTTAAAGGTCAACATAATACAGTTGCCAGAAATTTATCTCAGATGAGGAATGTCAAAATCAGGCAGTCTTATACTGTACAGACTATACACGATAATACCAAGCCAGGTGGCGCTACAGTATTGCGTCTGGAAGTATGCGGGCTCGATTCCCTACTTCTCCCATCTTGATTTCGGTTTTTCGTGGTTTCCCTAAATCTCACCAGGCGAATGTTGGGATAGTTCCTTAGCAAGGGCCATGGCCGACTCCCCTCTCCCAGCTCCTGCCATTTTACCAAGTAGTATTACCGTCGACGAGACGTAAAGCCCACTTACCGTACATACACGCTAGTATCTCAATATATTTAGCAACCAGAAGTAAAATACATGATAGGGCCATTGCCATACAATAGCATCACAACTTATTTTCTAGAGTCACGGTATTGTAAAAATATATTTGTACAATTTTGTTTCAATAACTTAAGTGCACAACGTAACCTATGCTTCATTGTTATTGGCAGCGTGTCGTGGTTCAGACACAACTCCCACTGTATGCGCCGATTAGTATGAGGATATCGAGATACGTTATGTCAGTGATTTGTTAGTAGAACAAAAGACAAGTGAGAGGTTAAACGTACAGTCACTGACAATGAAGCAAAGCTACAGATGTGCACATAAGGCATCGAAAACAAATTATCCAAAAATATTTTTTTCAACAGAATCATGACTCTGCTTATCGTGCAAACAATAAGTAAAAATAAATTTTATTGAACAATCCACACATGTACTAACGGCTTGTTCCTTACTTTTGCTGTGATTTCGAAAACATTTTTGTATTGATACCCATTACTCATATCAAAATTTTGCTCCACGTTTTGACACTAATATGTCATAATTTATAGCTGAATTTTTTTGTAGCAATGTACCGTAATATTTTTTAGATTTCGTCACTGAAATACCACGTTTATGTCGTGAAAATAAGCCAAAATGAAGCAATTTTTTTGCTGACGTATTGTACATTATTTTTAAAAACGCATTCACAATATTATGCGTCGCGTGACAGCACATTGTCTCAAATGATTTTAAAACTTTTGGTTGGAAAATATTTGAGTTATTGGCCCCAGTCCGAAAACAACTAAGGAACAAACCCTTCAACCTCTTTGTATCGAATCAGCTATTGGTGGTTCCGGATAAAGTGACACTCAAAAAAGCCCTGCTAAAGTTCTGTTTTCAGCCAATTCGTATATTTTCGCGCGTAACGGCTGACGCCTGGAAATATCTAACCTCTCTGGACACGGCACTTAATATTTGCGCGTGTAAAATAAAATGTGCAGTCAGTATATGAATCGATACAGTTTGATGAAAAAAGATTATTAATGATATAAAATAAAGTTATGTCGAATTTGGTTGATTTTGTTTCAGTATTGTTGAATTTACGTAGGAAAATACATGGACTTTATCGAGTAATTTCGTTGTCAACCATACAAGCAGGAAGGCAAATATAATTAATGTTGATTTTTATGCAGTAACCGCCAGTGATATTTTTCAAAAACTAAATTTTTAGTGCTCACTTTATCCTGAACGACCTGTAACTTTTTTTTATGTTCCACTAGGTTTACGTACTGTATACAATACCGACATTTTCTCTCTGTGTTATGTTAACTTGACAACCGGTTTTAGCCGGGAAATGTGAAAGTCTCGGCTTGCCATTCGCTAAGACACAATTGCCAAAGTGCTCCTGCGGGACGTTGTTATAATTAAAACTACAAACTCAGCGGAAGTGTCGTGGAAACACTGTGCGGGATTTGTGAGTGGCGGTCCCGTAGTGGAATAACGCGTCTCGTAAGTAGTCGTCGGGGGCAGGCTAGATGGCAAGCCCCTACAAGACGTCAGTGCGGCGTCCTGATTTCCCCTTTGACTTGGACCCGGGAGGTGGAGTTGGAAGTGAATTTGCCGACAACTGCGAGGAGAGATGACTGTCGCGGGGAACGGCGGAGTATCGGCCTGGTGGGTGAGGGGGTGGGGGATGTTGGAGTAGTGAAGGAGGGGGACGACCTGACAGGGGCGGAGGGAGGGAAACGGGGATAACGCAATTGTTCCTATTGTTCGAGAGGTCCAGATGTCGGCAACCGAACTCCGCAGCTTCCCGGGAAATAACGACTGGCATTGGTGTAAGGGGAGGGGGATGTTGCAGTGAGTGGGGAGGAAGGGGGGCAGACACATCTCCGGAAACTGGAGAGACTCGCAAGTGCGTGACTTGTATCAGCAACACTGTCGCAGAGTTACTTCTACTCTCTCGTCGCTCGAGTGTCAAGTTTTAATTGTTTGCAGCCAATAAAAAACCTACTCAATTTTTTTTAAGTGAAGTACCTTTCACTACGTCATTATTATCAATTAAAGCGACACAATTCAACGTCTGAAGCTATAAGCCTATACGGTCACTAAGATGAATTTATTTACTCGCACACCCAAAGATAAACGCTTAGAACAATTTAATCTCATAAAACTCTTTTTTAAAGATTAAAAGTTTACAAATATCAGGGTATATCAGTCATTGGAAAATTTGCATACACCTTTATTATATGCAGAGAAGGAATAAATTAATAGAATTGGAATCCTTTACCTCTTATTACATTTTTACTGATATAAGGACAAACGTTTACATCCGCTGTTGTATTAATATATTATTTACTGTTACCAGCAGAAACTTTTAACCTTTAAACGGTTTTTGTCAATATGTAAAATTTTTAGAGTGTTAAAGTGATTTAACGCGTCGCAAGTACCTCAAAACGAATTGTTTGAAAGACAAATACGTTATTTCCCTTGCGAATCTTTCATTTACATACCGAAAAGGGAGTACTACATAAACTTATTTAATGAACATTGTGACACTGATGTATCTTTATTTACAAATCCTTTACCTGTTATACCACATTGACTTTAACAAACTCAATTCTACTGCATTCAACTTCTAAGCACTATACTGCTGATAGGATAGTAAGAAAGAGTATTTTTTCAAGTGTTTAGTGATTTGTAGTTGTTCATAAAATGTATTTAGTAACGTAAAATTATTTGCTTTGAACTCTAAAATTAAAAATAAAATTAAGCAGTCCGTATAATTTTTAATCCACGCCCTTTAAATATTATTGAGTGCACCTTCATAAAAATACATTTATATTACGAGTAATTTTGTACATAAGTAAATAAAACTTATTAACTACTTATTTTAATAGTTTTTGCTGTGTTAGTAAATTTTTCTTACATCTTCAAATAGTGTTAAAAACAACTATGCGTCACTGGAATTTTAATCTGTCCTATTTAAAGCCGTTAGAATTTTTTTTAACTCACGAGCAAAATTCTATGTAATGACCTACCAGTTCAATCATTGTCAATAAGGACTTATAACATGCCATACTAGGCACCAGTAAAAGCACCCATAACTCGCTTAACCCATATCTCGTTCCACTATGGTTGGTTATGGTAGCGACGTCTTTGGCATTTCTGTTATCTTTCACGCAGTTGTGGCGTGGAGCGCTCTACGCTCTGACACTGCAATGTGATTGGTCAGTTACGGGAGGCGGCATAGAACATGAAAAATTACGTGTCAATTAACAAATCTGGCAAGCGAGGAGGCAAATGTCGAGTTGGCTGCAAACTACACAATTTAAATGGTAACGCTTCTTTCTTTAAAAAAAAACGGTGCAAATGTTTTTTTTTTTTTCCCCCCCATATTTGAGTGAGTTTTATACAACACGTTTATTACAAATTGCTATGTGTGCGTTTACTAGTATGTTGAAGGAATGACTATGTTGAGACAGTTTTCAAAATGTAAAGGACGTATATTTTATCCGGTGAATTGGCTCACTTAAAGTTAAACAAGTGTTTGGGAAAATAACGTGCTCATATTACAAAGTAGTGCCCACAACACACTACTAACTTTGTATGTAAATTGCCTTTTAATTAAATGGAATCTTGGTGGTAAAGATCTACTGCATTTACGAAATTTACTATCCTAATTCTTAATATACAGCGTGTATAAAAAAGAATCATCCGATTCTAAAAATTTATACGTATTCTGCAACTTGAGATATGTGCGTGAACAAAGGGGGGAATATGGCACACCTATGAAAAAACTTCGTGTGTTTCCCTTTCAGCAAAAATAACAATTACTTGTATATGTTTATTAGTTTCTGAAATACAGACGTGCCAAAGCGGATGATTATTATTGATACACCCTGTATAACTAAGACTGCAATGATATTATACGCATTATACTGAACTTACGGACAGAGTGACATGTAAGTAAAAATTTGTTTGCTTGATGTTGGGAGTCATTCTAATGCACCACAGGGATTGACTTTATTTGAAGTCTGAGATGCTACCCACAGCTTTATCAAACCGCCGCAAGACTTAAATGTGATTATTTTAAGATTTTTCCGAAAATGTTTTAAATTATTTTCTCATATTTATGGATTGCATTGTATTGTTATTTTCCCTTTTTTTACGCGTAAATTGTGAGGTATGTGGCAACTCTGTGATCCGGAAAGAACTATAATCAGTTTTTTTTAAGCTATTTATATTTTTACATATTTATGGAGCTATTTTCTGTAGAGCCACAATTCTGTAGCGGAAAGATTTTTGCATCAGTTGGTTATATGGCTTCAGACGTGAAAAATTAACGGTTTTTTCCCCCAAGCTGGAATTACAGCAACTGTAAGTTTGTGCCACTTTCGCAACTGTCCCGTGACCTGTATGATGCTTCCTGGAAGCCGCTTAGCCAATAATACAGAAGCAGCTAAATGCAAGCCTATGTCAATGCGTCATCGAGCAGCCAATGAGCAGATAATGTCTGCTTGAATACATAGATGTTCTTGGAGGCTGGCCTACAGGTCAGTGAACACGCGAATTTTCCTGCCTCTATATATGGCATATATGCACATCTGCAACTCTACTTCATTATCAATGATGGGATGTTTTGACTATCACTTTTCTTGTGCTCTGACTGGAAAATCAACAGACGTATTATGTCAGTCATATTATGATCGGTACAGTCAAATGAGAGACGTGTCTCACAAAAGACACGTTGCCAAATATTCATGAATCTTAGCTGCCAACGTGCAAGTAAAGCATTGTAATAAAATGGTGGAAAAATATTTCCGCGATAATCTAGTTGCTCTAATTATCTGTTATTTCTATACTTGGAGACAAAGCGTTTTGCCTAGAGACATGCAAAATTCGCGTTATTTTCTGACAACAGACTAGACTCCAAGTGACTATAGGTTCGTTCGACGTCTTCTGCTGGCCGATATTGTCGTGACTAGCCGCGGAGAATGCTTACACGGTAGAGAGGTCAATCTATGTAAAGACGTAACACACGTAAATGACAACACATGAAAGTTCATGGCCAATTGAACCGCAGATTATGCTCTGTTATGTATAGGAAAGTGAAGTTTAGTCTCCTACCAAATGATAACGCGAATGTTGCATGTCTCCAGTTATGACTGCTCGAACATGCGTACGGAGATACTTCTGCGTTGACTAATTTGACTGCAACTCTTTGACTGTATAAGGTGACTGCCACTCAAGGAAATGACCCGGTATTTTAGAACATTCTCTTCACTCCTCGCTGCGCGCTATATAGATGGCATTGTTAGCTTTGTTATATGTTTGCGTCACGTTGACTGTTAACTGACGCGAGAGAGGGAGGTGGAGTGGCAATGGGGAACATGCATGTGTCGCGTATTTAACTAAAAACATTACCAGCACTTTGATTTATTGCTATATAACATGTGCACTTAGTGCCGAGACCTAAAACAATGTCTACATGCGAAGAAACGTTGCTGTAAATTTATGAAATTCTGATATTTTCAAACCGGATGAGAACGGTCTGTGATTGGCTTGATGTCACTTAGCGCAATTTGTTTGGCTGGAAGTCACGTTTTCCTAGTCGAGGCAAGGCCAGTTACGTCGTTTACGGTGTCGGTATTTTAATTTAAGATTTACAAAACGACTTGCAGCCACAACAAATTCGCGTTGAAGTCTTTAAGAATGTGGTACCGTGGATATTTATCGTGGCGGTGAATTGTGCTACAGAATATGCGTTTAACTTAATACAAATCTACTAGACTTACGTGTAGGTAATGGTTTGCACCATTCCACGGCCGTATTTATAGCCTACTTGTTTCTGAGATCTCATCTGAGAGAATATCTAGTGAAATGCGATCGTGACGTGAGATTCACACTAAAATATTCGTCATTGTTCGATACCGTACTTAACATGTCAATAATAGTTTGAATAATCACTAGCCGGTTCATTTAAAATTTTGCCCTGAAAGCCATTTTCGTGCTGCCTCTTACAAGACGCTTCCAAAAGCTGTACAGCTTAATTTCCCCGACGATTCTTCTCGATTGTCTGCCTCTCGCTTAATAAATAATTCTTATTTTTAAAATTTTCTGTCTTACTTTTCCGCTCCTTATCTGAAAATGGGATACATAAACTAATAAACGTAAAAAATTGTCTGGCCAGCAGTGCGATGGCTTGTTGCTATGTGATTGATCGAAACGTGAAAAGTTTACTTCTTTTTTTTATATATATATATTTTTACTAACTACGAACGTTAACTCAAACTAGGAATATCTTCTAATTGTACGCATTTGTAATATATATTGATGGAAACTGAATTGCAAACAATATCTGCTAGCCATTCCAATATTTAGAAACAAAATGTGTACATTTTATTGTTTTCTGCTACCTACCGTGTCTTCTGAAACTACATGGGAATTTCCATACTGCTGCTATCTACCGGTGGACCACGAACTATGTAAGGCTTCGCGTAATGCAGGAAACGCAAGAATTTTTTTTTTTTTTTTTTTGTATTTTCTAAAATATGGTGTGTGCAAGTTATTTACTCTGAATGTATTGTTTTAATGGTTGCCTTTAACTTAACATTTGTGTATAGATATATTATTCTTTCTTCTGAGCTACAAAAGGCATTTATAAAAAGTAACCTGCTCGAGTTAAGTAACTTAAGCCTGTACTACAACGACCATAAAGTAGCCGTATAAAAATAACCGTAAACGCACGGTAAGAAATTGACAGCTTTCTATCCCTCTTACGATCTTACAGCGTCTAGGCAGCGGTAAGGTGTATTGTAGCACTCACCGTTCAAAAGTATGTGTTCAATTTTTACAGTTATTTCTTACGGCGATTGTAGCACGGCTTTTAGGTATTCTAGATGACATGTATATCATGCTCGATCACCAGAGGCTTGTCAGGTTGCAATCAATATCGCGCTTGCTATTAGTTGGGTTCACTTTCTGGACACACACACATTTCACGCAGGACATTTTCTTAACTACTAAGAGTTGAAATTTTTCTACTTGGTTTTACTTGTGTCTCGTAAATGTCTAGAGTGTAACTAGTGCTTAGCATGTGTTTAGGTCACTCAGATTACATTTAACTTACAATAATAATTAAAGTTTGTAGAAATATCATGTATAGAGCCTACCTTCAAAATATTATGTGCAAGTATTGGAGACAAAAACATAAATTATTTGAGTGATGATTCGTCGTTTCGCCGAATAATTTATGTCCAACGTTTTCTGAAAATTGTAACGTTTTGGTTATGGAGCAAATAATTTCCCGAGTGTTTTTAGCGATGTATTTGAACACTTATGTAATATATAAGACGTGAACATCTTTCGTTTTGCGGAAAGTCGAGATTACTTAAACTTTCTGTCATACTTCTCACGTAGTACGCTTGTCTTCTATGGGCGGTAGGCAGCAAGCGGGCTGGATTTACGCCAGATGACGTCACAGCGGGCGCCTTGCTTAAGTCGGGGGTTTCAGCGGGCTTTTTAAATTACGTTACGTTTCTCGCAGTTTACACTTGAATCAACGCATATGAATTAAAAGGAAAATGTGATTATTGCTTTAAAATACCTGCGGAATTGAATTTAAATATTTTTTAAAATTGTGCATGTTCCCCATTGCTTTCAACGCGAAGTTTCATTCTGCGTCTTCAATGAACGAAAACTGCTTAACGTCGTGGTCGTAATGCCCCCCGTAGGAATAGGGAACCAATCAGTATAGTTATTGCACGCATGAATCAGCGAATATGGGCGAAAATTTACTGCAATGTTACCAATTGGCCCAAGTAAAAGATTCTGTTTTTTTTTTTTTTTTTTTTTTTTTTTTTTTT
>PNEQ01007305.1:0-21945 GCA_003012365.1 Medauroidea extradentata | reverse complement strand
GCGCCTACTGTATATTTGTGATACGTCTTTAAACAACTGCATAACCATCTTCCAATCCTACAAAGCGCAGGCTAATACCATGTTTAGCAGAATACGCTTGCAATAGGCTGTTCAGGATAAAGAGAGCACTGCTGAAATGTATCTTCCAGACATTTAGCAATAATCTTTAATATTCTGAAAACGTCCTCGAAACTAAAAACCAGTGTAAGCGTTCCACCTCTCTCAGAACTTAACTTATTTTGCCCCAATAAAATACATAATTAAAATAACTGCTGAGAAGGGCTAACTTTAACGTGAACAGATTATACGAAAGATTTCTCTGATTTTCCGACTAACTCTAGTGATCAAATTAAATGCATTCTGTTTAATGGAGTGTAGAATGAAAGAGTAAAGTTAATAATTTTGCAGCTGGTTAGTAATTTTTCTAAACAAATAGACCATATTATACAGACACTTAGAGTCCTGAGTACCATTGCTAAATATAGTTTCCTTACATTCATGACGATCCGTGGGGTCGATCACAATTTTTCGGATGTGGAAATCGTACCGAACAGGGATTTTCTGTTTCCCACGCTTCCTCACTCCGGCGCGGTTCCATTCTCTCCATTATCATTCCTCAACAGTGCTAAAAAACCTCGCTGCTGCCGCTGACCAAAATAGATTCGTTGTTTCTACAATACATCTCATTTGTACGTGTGTGTGTAAAATAAATGAACGTTTAGTTGCATTCATAAACTAACCTGATCTAATGAATATATAATTAGGCATTTTTTGGTCGAAACTTAAACATTGAAGCATGGATTTGTTTAATATAACGTTAGGCAGGGCTTGGTACATTTTTGAACGCAGCCTAGCAAGCAGCATGAATTTATTGTGAACGCACTCCATCTCGTTGCGTGTCCCTCCCGCCCCTGTCGCAACACGGGGGTAGCAGGAGAACACGATGGAAGGGCTTGTTGAGAGCGAGAGGGCGGGAGGAGGCGGACTGCCCCTGGGGCATGTTTGCGGGCTCTTCGCACGGACTTAGTCATACACGCGCTCACAAAGGGGTCGCCTGCTTTGCCGCCACAATAATGCCCTTTCCCAGGCAACCTCGTATTGAACGACGCTTCTCTGCTGTGCAGACTTTATTTTAAATTACGTTCCGACTTCTTAAGAGGAATATGTTCGCTGTACCGAAATTCTCATGATTTGTTAGGCGCAGGTGAAAGTATCATTATTTGACATGAATAGAGATGATGGTATATCGCGAATATTTTTTGTGCCAGCAGACCTCTGAAAACACTGTAGTCCTTGTGACATGCATGATTGGGTGATATACGTCTGGCACAAAGTAGCTGTCTGCAGACCAACATATGCATCAAATATTACAATAGCGGGATTATTATTGGCTTAGTCAAATTATCAGCTCTACGTACACGTGGAAGCCAGTCATATTTTCGTAAGCTGAACGTGCGTTGAAACACAGCAAACAGTTAAGTTGTCGCGCGGTAAACCATCATCACTAATAATTATTATTATGGATAAATTATACGATAATTTCGGCAATATTTCGTAGTACCGTAACAAACATTACACTTAAGGTATACGACCCTAGATTTCGGATAAGGTATTTAGACCAACACGTACATAATCCTACACGCACATCTGCAGGTCAGCATTATGTTCAGCGATGAGTCATGGGGATTCTATGCGCGAAATACAGACGTGTAAGTGTCTCGGTAACCATATTATGATTACCACCAGACAAATGAGAGACGATTCTTCACAAAACCCAACTAAAAATTTCCGTTAAGAAGAGCCGCAAATGTTCCCCTAAGACAATGTAACAAGCTAATGCAAAACGCTCATCACCATAATCTGGGATCACTTGCTGTGTTTGTGTGAAGGATTCTCACTTTATAATTACTAGAAATTTTGTCACTAAACCTAGATGTACGAGTATGTGAGATGTATGATTACAACATACTCAGAATATGTAGTATTTATACCAATAGTATCCTTATTTATAAATTTGTAACGGACCATCATAAATTAACAAGAAATTGTATTAATATCATCACAACTTGATTATCGGTTTGTTTTATTTCTCTAAAGCACATTGCGTTTGCATTCAGCAGGTGAACAATTAAAATACAGAAAGTCCAAACAAAATGTGAACTGCTGCACACACCTAAATTATTGAGCAGTAAAACAGTGAAAATGTAGATGTACAATCATTTAATGTAACTTCTTATCTAAGACAAGCGAAAACATATACTTTCTAATGAATTACCGAGCACTATTAAATGATTTAAAGTTCACTAGGCCCTATCTTATTTTATGGAGTACATACTTTGTATAGTAATATGAACTTATAATATGTAAAATCATACCTTCTTGAGTCAAATAAAGTTCCGTAACAGCCAAATAGTGTATAGCAATAATTCTTTCGGGAAGCTGTTGAATATATAAGGTTTATATTGCTGTGAACATGTTGATCGTGGATTTGTCATAATGGAGAGAGTGCAAATTTTTATTTCTCTGTGCCAGTGTCAATAGAAACTGATACGTAGTTTTACAACCACAACAAGTTCTAAAATCACGATATATGCGGTATCTCACGTGGATGTTTAGATAAAATACGTAAACAATATTATTTAAGGTTATAAAATATTTGCTCTCTTGTTCCCGTTCCACTTTTCCCCTTCCTGCACTCTTGTGCCTCACCTCTCCTTCTTCCCCGACAACCGAGCCTGCTTCAGCCAGGAAACTTGAAAAGCGGGTGGTGGAAAGCGAGCGAACGATCTCTGGGCGGAATTTCTCCAGATATTTGGAGCGTCGCATTCTCTCGCATTCTGGCGCTCTTTACACCCGAGAACTGCGACGAACCCCCTTCCCCCGTCTACAGCCTCATACTCCCAGGTCGAGTGCAGACACACAAAAGCACGTGACAGAAGGGGATATGAGTGGCACCGTTATTTATCGCATAAACTGGAAGAAAGCTCTGGCTGGGTAGGGAAGGAAAGGAAGGAAACACTCGCAGATGAACGGGTACACTCGCGCGCACACTCACACACACTACACACACATACTAGAGTCCCCGGGTCTTCTCCGCGGCAGAGTGAAATATGCTCCGTTCTGCGCTAGCGACGTGGAGCGGTTAGCGTTTTCATCTCAACGCAAGAGCCTAATTGTAGCCGGAGGGATTTGCCGATAATCCCCTACTAAGCGAAATTTCAATTTTAACTGTGAACGTCTACCCAATAAGGAGTCATGCCCGCTTCTTTGGTGCATGTAATGAAGGAGAAGAGAGAATAAGAAACTTTGTTCGGGGGCAAATTGTTAAGCTTTTATCAGCTTATCTAAAACGCATATATACTTTTCGTCCTAAAGACGATATTTGAACTCCCGCGAAACAATTTTACTACTAACTTCGTTTATAGAAGGCCGTAAAAGCGACGGGACATCGCTATGTCTGAGATTCTACCATTGAATAAGCAATATTTTACGAACTCAACCCTGTGAATTGTGAAAACATTTTCCAATTTCGTTCTACGTTAATGGTGTCGAAGAAAAACGAAAGTTCTTATAACTACTGTAAGTATTCATAGTAATAAACAGGATTAGCGTATAACAATGTTAAACAGAATCATCTTTGGTGTCATGCCACAGTTTCGAAACTTATTATAAATTTTCTGAACTTTCGCCTTAATCATTTTGTGGAAACTTACTATTGTAAAAATTATTCTTATTTCACAAATTTATTAATAATACGCATTTAAAAGTTACGAGGAGTTCATTAAAAAAATACACAAAAATTTCGAACTATGTATAAAAATCCCCATGATTAAAATTGCGGAGCACTTTCTTGCAATTATTATAATTGTGATTTGAAGTTCAAGATGATTTTGTGAACCTAGCTTAAAAATAGAGTAGATAGAAAGGCGCATCAAGTGAAATTCTGACAACGTAGAGCACTATAAAAGTTGTGTTTGGGATAAACACTGCTCAACTACATATTACATGAAATATTGTTTTCCACTAAATGAAAACATATCGTAGTTTACGTCAAAGCGTATATCGTAGTCTCAGTATGACTGACTGTTATATGTTTGCTTGAACAAAAAAAAATAATAACTGAAACAAAAAAACCACTACAGTACTTCGTTATATTTTTGTGAGAATAAGAATTTACGCAATACATAATAACATTCGGTAGGTCTCCTTCGCTTTCGGATAGAAAACATTTTCTGCATTGAGAAAAGGAAAATATTACTGTTGGAACGAAAATGTTGAAAACTATTTATTGGCTGGTGTTTTACAGTTTCCTTTATACATGAAAATACGTATTTTTTTACAGTTTTCTTATTACTGAAAAAAACCTAAAATACCCTACAGGTATGTTGGCCACACCGAGTTCAACAAACAGGTCTGTGGTGGTATTTACGTATGTTAGATAAGTACTGAGTCACTTAAAGAAATTAAATCCAACACGTGTTCCCGCCTTTGGGCAGGGTCACATTGCGTGAGAGAAGGCCTAGGTAAATATTTGGCCGGCTGCAAGACTAGCGGAGACATGCCGGCTGAGGTGGGGTGAAATGATTGTGGAGAAGTGACGGAATAAAAAATGGCTAAGGAAACATGGGTCTCACGAGAAAAAGCGGGTGGTGAACGGCAACATCCACTACGTTTTCCAAATTCGAAAAATCTGGGATTGAACCCGCAGGGTTGAATCGCGTATCGCATGGGGTTGGAGGCGAGACATCTGACTCATCGACCACCGCGGTCCTTTATCTAAGGTAATACATTTTGTATGTTCGTATCCCAGTTCTCGTCATAGCCCTGGGGTAAGCAGCGGAATAAATAACTTTGCCATTAATAATATCATGTGTCTCAATGAAATATTAGTTATTTCAGTCCTCTTTGCCACGTTGTAACAGGAAGTAAAGACAGTGAGTGCGAAATATGAGAATATTAACTCCATTCGCTCTATGAAAAGGACGCATTTTTAATAAGATTAATCTGATCATCGAAAGACTTAGTTCTCGATAGGAAACTTGGCTTAACGTTGATCGTTTACGTAATTCAAAGCCGTAGGTGAAATGTTTTACTCATGTTAGAGATCTTTCAGACACGCGTTATTTGTCGTTATCTATCTGAATCTGAATTCGTATTGCTAATGTTATATGTTGTCAAATGTTAGTGTATGCATCGTAGTTATCCTTCTTAACTATAACGTCTCTTCAATTTGTTTCGAGAAATGCTATTTGCTCGAAGTTCTTATATCTACTTAAAATTAACTAAGCTGTTTGTTTTCTGCCAAAATTATCGCGTATATTCATATCCGACGATTTCTGCTGTACATTAGTAACAAAGTAGAACGAGTATGTCGAACTTGGTATAAAAATACTCTACGATTCCATTGTTTAGAAGCACCCTAATTCCTGAATCTATTTTCATGTTGGGGGTGAGTGAAATAGAGATTTGGGTCAGCTCTTAACATTGAAGTTTACAGCGTTGATATTTTGAATGGAAACCAAGAAGTAGTGTAAGGAACTCCTTTACGGACAAAAATAAAATTTCTGTTACGTGCACAGCGTTGAAATGGCGTGCATATTGTTTGATATGCTTCATGAAAATAGTATAATTCAATCGGTGCCTCAGCAAATTTTTTTGTAAGGCCGCCTTTACACTTAAAATAATAGCAGAATAGCTATTCACAATTTACAATCTTTTACGCAGAGATATTTCAGAATTGTAAGATGGGAAACTTTACGTTAAGTGTATAATACTTGGTAAGAAAGCCAAAATTATAGGCGTATGTTGTTATTATTTTCTTAAGCATATTTTACCTTAATTCGCAGGGTGTGAACTCCCGCATTCCTGCCGAATAAAGAGCGTGACAACTAGCACAAGATTCAAATGTATTTCAAGGATATATGCCATTGCTTTAATAACAATATTTCGCTGCATTTTACGACACCCCATCCCAACCCAGGCCATCTTCATGTATTAGCCCCAATTCCCACACGCAGAAAATCTGCCTGTGAGGCTATTCAAGAACTACACCCCGTTCGCTATGATGGAAGGCGAGCGCACTAGCCTCTACATAACCGCGGCGGCTGTGAATATGAAGCAGCAACTACGTAAGGGCGTTTGGTGATGCGATTCGTGTATCTTAACTTTCCATTTCGATAATATCAATTTTGTTTAATAAATAAAATACTATTACTGATATTATTAACAACATTTCATTTTATCCTCACAAATTAAAAACATTACATTCAAAATACTTTTAAATAAATTCAAACGTTGTGTAATATTTTTGTTTGAATAAAGTAACATTTAATTATTTACTCACATACTAATTTCAACCTTATAGTTGATTTTACATTGTGTGGATCTTCCGCATTACTTTATGTTTTCACATTTACTGCATCGACATTTGTTAATTTAAAAAACTGTTTTTTTTTTACTAATTAATTGGCCATACTATGGGGTAGTTTTTCCAGTGACGAGTGATCGTTTACGTGGCCCATTGATATTCTTTTACCGCGCGCAAACTAGAGGCATAGTTCAGAATCAAATACAACTTTTGCGAAAGTGATTGTTTTTACCCCACGAAGCTGTACTCTCAGTGACGTGAAATGTGTTTTTAAATATGACGACACTTATCACCTTTGGTGTGTACAAATTTAATTCCACATGGACCATTACTTTTTCCACCATCACTAAATACTTAGATCAGGGAAAAGTATAGCCAAATTTTCTTTAAAAATTCATAACTTTTAGACGATTACGAATAGGATTAGGTATACAATTTTGGTTGATTTGGTAGGTCTTGGGACCCTCTATCACCCGCCTCTTTATTGACGTTTACTCCTGGAACATCCTGTATGTACACATGCACACAGATGCACAGCCTGGTCGATGGATATATGTGTATACATACATACATAAATATATACATACACATGCACACACATACACAGCCTGCTCGGCGGAATAGAAATGTAAAACAAGGCATTAGGCAGATCAACCTTTAATTATTGTGCATCTCTTTTACAATGCAGTTTGTTGAACTGCTTCTACTATGTCGTCAATTTAACATATTTATACCAGGAAAACGTAAGGTGGTTCACCTAGTATTTCATAGAAATTTGAGGAAACATTTGTGCTTAGTGTTAACAAACATCTTATGATTTCGAATATTTTGCTTAATAATTGTTAAAAAATATGTAAGCCAGTCAATATGTCAAATGATCAACTGCTGCACTTGCATTTGTAACTAATTTTGCAATAAGTTCACGGTGAGCAGAAATGTGACTATTCACTGAAAATTGATTACAATGTGAGAATTTTGCTTCAATGTTTATGTTGTTAAGAGTTGACAGCATGTGTTTGTACGTACTACGTTTCTCGCAGATGATGCTGATCCAACAATTGGCGTAATATTTTGTCAAAGACACTTGCAGTTCTATAAATCGTATCATCCAACGCAGTTAACGTTCTAAAATATATAAACTCCTAGTTAACTTAAGTGTCTTATTATTTAGCAGATTTTGTGCTTGTTTTCCTTCAAGGACTTCTTTGAACGCAGACGTAAAGAAGGGCGTATAGTTGATTATAAATTAACTCTCGGGGTTGAGGAGGCTGACAACGGTAATCCACACTAGCAATAATTCGTACAAAGACGAACACAGTAAATTTTTCGAATAACTGTCCGTTACTCTTGTCTCTGCAAGCTCCTAAATGATAACTTAGTTAACATATCACTATAAATCGCGACAACGAGGTCCTTGCAATGTTGAAAAACAGCACTACACAAGGATAGGTACTGAGGGGAAACCGGCGAAGATCTTTGGCTGAGAACCATCCCAGCATTCGCCTGGAGCGATTTTGTAAAACACAGAAAACCGAGATTGGCTGAGAACCATCCCATCAATCGCCTGGAGAAATTTGTAAAACACAGAAAACCGAGATCAGGATTGCCTTAACTAGGAGTTAAACAAGAGTACCCAGAAATTCGAATCCAACAAGTTACCAATGTGTTACCTCGCTAGGCATTGACTGCCTTTATTTACTTTATTTACCAGAAACTTTCAGTCGAAGGTGATGTAGAGAAATATGCATGTAGATAGGTATGCGGCCGCGGTGGCCGAATGGTCAGACTCCGGTGGGGTCGATTCCCGAATTTTCGCATGTGGGAATCGTGTCGAACAATGCCGCTGGTCGGCGGGTCTTCTCGGGGATCTCCAGTTTCCCCCGCCCTCTAATTCTTGCGCTGTTCCATACTCATATTATGCTTACGTCACCCCTCACCAGAGAAATGACCTCGATTTTGAACACTGACCAAAATCTCTCACTCCGTCGCTTGTAGATGTTCCGACTCAAACCGAGAGGCGGCTGAACTGAAGATCTCAGTTGGGAAGCCTAGCAGTAGGCGAATACCTGAGCTCTCTCGCTAGTATATGCTACTTCTTTGGGAGGTGGTCGGAGGCTCAGTTCAGTACTCCACCAAGAGGTTAGGTTGTTCCAACTGTCAAAGCTGTTATATATATAATATATACATATATATATATATTTGTGTGAATTAATATGTTTTTAGTCTCGTTGGCAATGTGGTCACTAGACTGGAAACAAAAGCGGCTGAGATGATCGTGAACATGAAGGTCGTTGCCTATTTAAACAGTTTCGTAAAATTTTAGTTATACTTTATACTGACTGATTTTAGTATCCAACAACAAATTTTTGTAATTTAACCCAAGCTATCACAAATTCTAGATTCCACAATACGTATCTAAATATAATTTAAGAACAGAATTTATAAATATACTGTATTCAGTTAATATTGTGTACTTTTTATAATTGGTCCTATTTCACGGACTATGGGAGCAACATTTTATATTGAGGAAGAAAAAACACAAATTCAAGAAAATTTATGTTTTCGGTTACTAGTCTGCACTATGAAGATGTCTGCTTGCATAGGAACTCGACTGCAGACATACTCCTAGGAATGCGACATAATCCCTTTCAGTTCGCAGGCAGCGCCCGCCGGTCGCATAAGAGAGGCTGGCTCCACACGGAGACGGAAGCAGTTGAAAATAGGTCGTCACTCATGCAAGATGTCAGGGTTTCGACCTCCCTTTACATGGACATTACCCAAATTGGAAAAAGAAGGAAAGAAGTTCCGCGGCGTGGATGTAGGGAGAACGTAAGCAAAGGAAGAAAAAACACGAAAAAAAGAACAAGTATGAAATAAAAAATGTCAGTGTACATAAATAATAAAAGTGGCTGTTTGGGGAGAGGGGAAGGAGTTTGGCCTATGTGTGTGTGAGCAAGGAGACGCGGCGCAGTTGCATTAGGGAAATGGAAAGTTTAAGGAACTTGGAGTTTTGTATGCGGAATGTATCACCATATGGCCGCTGTTCTTTCTTCCCTCTCTTACAGTAACGGCTATACCCGCGACACAGCCACCGTGCCCTGGAGGGCCATACCACAACACGTGGTATGTTGTGCGCTCGTACTTACCCTCTTCCCACAACCCCTTGTGAACAGAGAGGCTTGTCCGAACTTGCCCTCAGCACCGGCATCTACACCACGCTCCCGCTCCAAAGTGGAATGGATGCCGGAAGATGTGACTCTCCAGGGCTGACTTTGTCATCTCCTTAACGACGGATTTCATTCCTGCGGTATGTTTTCGGCAAAAGCAGCAGAGTGCTGTGCGTCTGGAGTGGCTGCGCATCGCAGTCGTTACGAAGTGTGAAGTCTGTGGTCGGTGTATGAGCAAAACATTTTTCTGGAGGATTTCTTCTCTTCAGCAAAGAACCGTTTTATGGAGTAGAGTGCAAATAGGGAGATAT
Source organism: Medauroidea extradentata (assembly GCA_003012365.1). Lineage (NCBI taxonomy): Eukaryota > Metazoa > Arthropoda > Insecta > Phasmatodea > Phasmatidae > Medauroidea > Medauroidea extradentata. The sequence goes on along the minus strand of PNEQ01007305.1, from coordinate 12,100 downwards.
GGTGACCATCTGATGCCATTGGTGCATGGAGAACAAAAAAAAAAAAAAACTGAACAAGGTGCGTGGTGGAATATCCAGGGTAATTCCTTGCTTGAAGATGTATGTTATGAAAATAAGAATTAGTAGCTGCTAATAACCCGATCGGTAACTGAACACAGTTGCTTTGGCATGAGGCACGTGCTCTAGTAAATTGCGACGCACTGCTATTTAAAATAAAATATTAAATTTCTGGTGCTTGCGTGGAGAAATAAAAGGACAGTTAGTTCGGTTTCCCCAGGTAAAACGTCGTTACTATCTTCTGACAAACCGTTATTTTACTATGTTTGTCGATAGTATTCTTAATTATTCATGTCCACTAATCGCAGCAATATTCATATTTGGATTTTGTCGGGGATTACGAAGGCGAAGGCTTCGTCTGCGGTCTAACAACCTAACTGCGACATTTTGCAATACTTAAGAATAATACCGATGCTTTAACTAGAGATAACCAACGGAATCACCCCAGCCTGCCGTACTTCGCGGCTCGACGATGTCTCTGCTAAAAGGCGTCCCGACGCCTGAATCACGACGTCCGGAGGAAGCACCCCGGTTCTCCGTCTTGCACGGCTCAACGACGTCTGTCCTAAAACCGTTAACGAACTCTAGCTTTGACCCCGCTTAACCTGCAGGCTTTGGTTCAGTTGGGCCAATCAGGAGCTATCTTCCGAAAGATGGCCACGCCCCTTGAGGACTGTAACTTCTTGCCATTGCCGTATTTATCACATAAAAATCATCTCATTTCTTTGCTCTACACTGAGACAATTACCCTAAATGTGTTTCCTTAACATCTAAAACTCCTTATATAGTAATTATTTAACTATAACATGTTTATCTTGAAGACTACTGGCCGTCTTTCCTCCCCTCTTGTCCAGCAGCTAGGGGCGTGGGTGCGAGAAGGCCCAGACGCTAGCATGCACCCGCTCGTATATACAAACACAAAGTATATGCATTTATGTTTTTCGCTATTAAATCTTATACACATATAAATGCTCGGTGAAAGTTATTTCATATTCATCCTGATATTATGGTGAGAAGAAAGAATGTTCGCATGGCATATTAATTATTACATCTGTAATTGATGGCAATTGAGAGGCTTTTAAACTTAATAATTACGCTGGCAACCGTAATGCGCATTACATACTCAAATATCATAGCCCTTTCACTTAGAGTAAAATAACTGTTTTCATGAAACATTCGTGTGATGATTTTGAACGTTCTTTTACTCTTTTATAACGTTCGCTATAGAAACAGGAAATAAAAATAAAATATTTACGTAATAAATTGAGCTGCTTATACAGTATTTTTTCTGCTAGCAGTTTTCTATAGTGAACAAAATTCATGTTGAATAATTTTGTATTCTAAGTTATATATTTAACAATTATCAATTGAGACATGATGTATTTAAAATTCACTCTCAGTTTAAACTAATTGGCGGCATACTTTGTAGGAATACTCCGTAACGTTGGGATATTGAGTGCCGGTGTGTGCCAAACATCTCAGGGGCGTCATTTCACGTTTTTCTTTGGAGGGGGGCAACATTTTTTTTCGGTGACAGTGACCTTGTTGGATATTTTTTATTATTTAAGCATAAGTAAATTAGAAGCTGTAATAATAAAACTTATGTTTTATGTGCTTAAGTTAGCATTATTTAATTAACAAAATACAAAACATATATTTTATACACTTAAATTTCTAAATCCAAGGGGGGGGAGGGATTTGCCCCCTGCCCTCTAAATGACGCCCCTGAAACAACTTGCAATAATGTAAGGGTGGAGGAAACAAAAATTCCTCTGAGAAAACACATCAGCTGACGGCAACATCCACCACGTTTCTCACGCACAATATTCGGATGCAGAACCACCGAGATTCGGGACCGTATTGCCGCAATTGAAAGCGAGATGTGTTCCGACTGCAATCATACCGTGGCCGTGATCATACGTTTAACTAAGCTGTTATTATAATCCTGTATACTTCTCGTTATCTGTCAGCAGAATAGACTCTCGAGTTACTGTGTGCTCAGGTGACTTTCATTGTTGGTGGCAGTTTGTGTGGTACGCCTGAATGACTCTCACAACCAATACTGTAAGGTTAACTTTAAAATGCCCACTGTTCAGTAATGCGGGCATACAAACATACGAAGTCCCGGAGTTAATAACAACGAGGAGTGTTTCCGGTAAATACACGCAAGTAAATTCTAGCCTATGGCCAAATAATAAAGCAACACGTTTTATTTCTGGAGCATTTATTAGTGCTCTCCCTTTACATACTCTGCAGCTTTCTGTACAACATTAATCTCTCACTGTTTTATGTCTAACAGTTATAAAGTGAGGCCTCTTTCCTTAGTGTTAACATTTCTACGATAAAATAAATACTTAAATAAAATTACGTAAAAATAGGCTTATGTTAAAGAAAAATTTAACTGTTCCGTTTAAAAATTCACTGCTACCGAATGATTCTTAGTAAAATTGATAGATATGCGGCACGTGCTTGCTACACGTCAAGCTATTGGGTTAACATAATATCTAAATCTAAGTAGATGTTTTCACACAAAAATAAAAGACATTGGATGTCTGTTGATTTTGTTGAATTCTGAATCACTGACATAATTTGGCATGGTAGATAAATAAGCGGTGAATTCTTCTATTGAGCTCTACACCTTTTTTGAAGTCAATATACATAAAGTACAAAACGACATTCATAGAGAATCATAATTTACAACTTTATGCGTCAAATATTTATCCCGAATAATCCATTTGTTACGCGTGATATCTTGCGCCGAAATTAAATGTACGAGATTTCGGCGTCAGAGATTGTTCTTCAGAAACACCTAATAGAGAAAAGTTTTTGCTCAGAAAGTTGGCGAAATTTAACGTCTGGGATTCCTGTTTTTTTATATTTGATAATCGGCGTCGAGAAACCTACAATTCTGAACTAATGCTGTTAGCGGTGGATTGCAGTGCAAAACATGTTTGTACTTTTAGAAAGAAAATGTTATGAAACCTAGTTACCAAAGAAATTCCTTGGAAAACTACAATGGTTGTCCTTGTAGTAAAATACAAAGTATATGTCTGTATTTGTACTTTCAAAAAGGGAAAAATTGATTTAAATGCTCATTGTACTTTATAAATAACACTGAACTTATCAAATAACTTTAAGATAAAGGACGTCTACATGAAATTATGTTGAAAATAAAAAAAATTCAGTTGCGAACCACTCTCCCCACGCTTAGCTACCACGCGTCTTACCCCTAGACCACTGTGACTTCTGAAATGCTTAGTGTTTATTTATTTGTATACACTCAATGTACAATTCAGTAATATATTTTTCTTTTAAAGCATGCAATTAATATAAATCTTCACTTTATTCCAGAAAATTGCTGTCCAGATGTTGTGATCTTTGCATAAATGATTTCCGGTGAACCTATGTTTTTGGTAGAATCCATAATTTTTCTAAGTTTTTCTTTTTCGCAAACTAAATTCTTTTAACATTACAAACGTACATATTTTACGAGGAACATTTTTTAAAATTTATGAAACTTTGAACAACTACAAAGAAGTGCCTTGATATATTTTACAAAAAAAAAAAAAAATACAGTGCAGTAGTTTTACAAAGTTTATCTTTGTAACTTTATTAACTAATGATTTCACAAAGAAAATCATTGTAAATTTTACAAATTTTGTTAAAGTGTATATACAACGCACTCTTAACCAGTTTGATGATGAAACTGAGAAATTAAACTCGTATGATGACCGACCCATCAAAGATTTGTTTTCCATACAGCAAGCATGCCTCCTCCCCCCCCCCCACCCAGATATATCGAAGTATATTTAAGAGCAGACTCAGCGTAGCCTATGTATTAACATCGGTTGTGAACTAAATTAAATACGTATATGCAATTTATTTAAGAGATAATGTATACACTAAAGCGACGGTTACTACCTGTTTGGGGCCTCGGTGATCTTGTAGTTAAATTGTTTGCCTCTCGCTGTTTCAAACCCAGACTGACCCTAAACAAGCATATTAGTCCTCATTTTAATATTTCAACACAGAATAGGGGGAACCGATGGCCGGCATTTTTTTGGGTCAGATAAGTTCATATTTTAACACATACAGGATAACGGCGACAATAACTCGGGTTTTGATACCAAAATTATGACTAGAAATGTGTTGTAATTGTTGATAGCGCTGTGTTTCGCCCTCATTATGCGTTATGTCACTCGTATTAACAAGTGTACGAAATATGTTATTCAAAGAGCAATGGCGTACTAAAATACAATTCATTTTGCAAAATATGTAATTAGAGATGTATGTACAGTCTATGGTTTCTCTGAAAGCGCCTCTACGATTTGATCCGTGGCGAAGAGTAATCGTGTTACAAGGTAAGTGGTATTAGATCCGATTATGCTGTGATCAAATGATTTAAACATGCCTGCCAGACACAACCAATAAACGCGTGTTGCGATAACCCAGATAATGTAATCAGCGTATCGTTTCTTGCACGCTACTGGCTGAAGAGAGTAACTGAATATATCAGTCTAACAGTTCCACAGGAAACTGTGTTGTGTTTAGTCATCTGTGAGCACCACTTCCTTTGGACCCTGTCAACGCTTCGCTACTGGATTTGATATTTCTCACACAAAACAATTTTTTTAAAGTGGTTGGTCTATTCTAATAGCAACCTCAAGTTCCGTTTAGAGCAAGTCTTAAATCGACTCTTGAGCCTCTTAAAAAATGATGAAAATAAATTTGGCACAAAAACACATCGATGAAAATAAAACATTTCCCACAAAAGTTATTTAGAGATATTTAATTGGATAACCCTACCTTCCAGCGTGAACAGCAATAGCTCAGTATTTAATCTGTAATTAAAAATATAATGAATCTATTTTTCGCACGAGGGGACGTCCTGATTACATGCAGCTGACAAAGACAGAAAATTGGAAAAATAAATTCAAAACAAAAAATAATGGCCTCAATGTTATAAATTTTGGGTAGCGTTATATCAATTATATGGAAACTACGCGACTGTAAAATAATCGCGGTTAAGTCAGAGCTATAATAATAATGACAAATAAAATGTTTAAGAATACCTAGTCAAATTGTTTATGACTATGTGTCGGCAAAACATTTACTCAGTATCAAAAATACTCTAAGTGATCATAAAATTGTATTTATTCACTTCGTGTTACGGATACCGGCATAAAAGATAAGCATTCTATTCCACAAACACAAACTAAATAATATATTTTTCTTGCTGTTTCGCATTCTCTCGAACAGCTCTCGGACTTCGAAAGGGACACAAAGATTTTGGGTAGGAATTTGGAAAGGACAGAAAACTACCTGCGTTTAATAACTTTACAATCATTAACCTAGAGATATTTCGTAAAAAAAAAAATGTAAAACTTAATTAGGATAGCTGGACAGGAAATGGAACATGGATATTTTCAAATGCCAGTCCTGTGTTTACCGCTGATCCACATCATACTCGGCAGTTCCATCTTGCTTAGTACTCCGCCATATTCGGTAAACTTCCACCTCGCTAGGAACTGTAAAGTGAGTGGGCTTTACTTCTCGTCGACAGTGGCGTCATTAAAGTGGCCGCTTGGGCGGTCGTGTATTGGGCGTTCGAGGCTTAGAAGTGCGGAAGAGGTAAGGGCGACACAGCACGCGCATCATGTTTTAATCTAGCCTCTATATACAAGTCGTTGAACAGTCGTGCAGTCTTCTCTTCACAACTCGCCTACATGAGACACTCAGTCGTGATCCTCTCATTTTATTACGTAAAATAACGTCATATAAAAGTTATAGGAGTGTTGCACACGCCTTTACGTTTTAATATATACAGTGGCAAGACGTAAACACAACAGCAAAAACACCCATTTTCGCCATTTTCGGCTACTAGAAGATATCATTGAATGAAAAGCGGTGCACCGTAAATGGGTACAGTCACGTGTAAAGTACTTTAAAGGCAGTTCCTTAGCAGATATCACTCACGCACGTTGATAAGTTTTTAAACAATCTTGTAACCGCCGAAGACGTGCATGCCGTTTGATGGCTTGGATAGGCGGCCACATTACATTTCATGAGACACAACTTTACAAACAGACATGAACTGGGAGTGGAATATGCCGGAACCTTCAGTAAATATCTATTTTAGCTTTCATCTGAAGCGATGTCGAGAAACTATGGATAACAGAGGTCGGAATAGCCAGAGTCAGGAACCAAACCAGGATCCACCCAATTGCGAGTAGGATATACCATGTGTCCGCTGCGCTACCTAGCACACAGCACCCAGACAGCAGAAAAAACTTGCTACAAGCTTGTAGTAAGCTTGCCAATGCAAGCCAGTAACCTTGCAGCAAGCATGAAATTCAAGCCAATAAACTTGTTATAAGCCTGCTGCAAGTTGCCTAGCTTACACATTTCTAACTTGCTGCAAGCTTGATTAGTAAGCTTGCTGCAAGCTTGATTAGTAAGCTTGCTGCAAGCTTAATTTGCCAGACTGCTGCAAGCTTAATTTGCCAACCTGAAGAATAAATCAAAAATTTATTTTCTGCAATGTTTTCAATATCATTCAAATTTACATCTTAAATATTTCTTGTTCATCGACTTGTGATGTTAATTACTAAACATTAAATTTCGGCTCCTGTGCAAAGATTGGAACCACTGACACCTTGCTTTCAAAGCAGGTATGCTAACCACTGGACTATTGCGAATATTTAAAAGTAGTGTAGTAGTGAGAGTCAGTTGTAAGATAACGAACTTTGTTATGGAAATGCTGATGTTTGTGAATTTACTAACAATGGTAAGGATATCAGTTTACTTGTAGTTGTACATAATATGGCAATAGTTGTTTTAGGTAGCATATGAAACAGTGTTACTTTTTAAAGCGCTTGTTCATTTACAAAGTTTAGTTTAAATCTCAAGTTCGATCAATATTGATATCACCGAAAATATTTCATGAATTAAGATTGCTAAGGAAAATTTCAATGCAATATCAGCTTAGTATAGGGAACAGGATGCTTGCAGCTTATCACATGACCAGTCTTGCTATGTAAGTGTAATTAAAGTCAAATACACCTTTGTCGCAAGTTTGGTTCAGGTTTTTAACAAGAGTTCTGAGCAAGCATGCTATGGCAAGTTAAATTAAAGTGAAATATAATTTGCTGCAAGCTTGATTCAGGCTTGCAGCAAGTCTCGTGAGTAAGCTTGCTATGGCAAGCCAAAATCAAGTGAAATGTAAGCTGGCAAGTAGGCGTGCAGCAAGTCTGCTGCAAGTTGCCTAGTTGACACTTTTTTATTGTTTTGCAAGCTTACATACTAAACATTATTTAAGGTTAACTTGTAAGCAATCAAGCTTAACACAAGCTTGCAAGAAGTTTAACTGCAAGCATTTTTTCTTAAATACACTTGCAGAAAGCTTGTAAAGCTAAATAATACCTACCCCAACATAAAAGCTTAAGTCAAATGCAAGGCTTGCAGTAAGCCTACCGAAGCAAGTTTATAACTGCAAGTCAAATGCAAGGCTTTCAGTATGCTAACATGTTGTGTGGGCATGTCCCGTTACAATAGACTGACTGAAATACGCAAGCCATATTTGGTTACCAGAAATGAAAACTGTGACATACTTACTGATTGTTTTGTTAGTAATGGTTTGTAACAGATCCGTTTCTTTGAGAAAAGATTCATATATTTCTAAAACAAACATGCATATTGATTAGGTATATATGTAAATTTTTTTTCGGAAGTATAAAATATGTTTATAACATTTTTACACAAATATATATATTAAAGAAAACATTTATTTAGCTAACGTTTCGAAGTCCTGAATATGCTAGTCATAGGTAAATATGCTCGAGATTATGTTGGCTCGTATGCGAACCACTTGTGTTACCGTCATAGACAATGTTCTTCACATTAGTAGAGTAGACATTTGCGACAGAATATACTATACACCGGACCGAAAAAAAAACCCTGTTATATTTATTCCTACAGTTGTTTTAGATTTTTTGTGTATTTTTAATATAAAATATTTTATAAAGTATTATTAGTATATCCCAAGAGAAACGTCCGCGCCGTATGTTCTTTATGTTCTTACAGTGATAATGTGTAACCAACAATTTTTGCAGTATTTTGTAGAAACGCCTTACGTGCACATTGGTAGCTTCGCTTCATAGTAACGAGTCTTTATTCAAACACGTCTATTATTTGACTGTACCACGGCCGTAGAAGAACAGGTCTGGACACTCGCCTGGAAACTTGACCACCTTGCTGTTTGGCTGCAGTTCACCAAGTTACCGCTGCAATCAGGGCGGTCGATCTTAAATTCCACACACTTCCCTCCAACTTTTTTCCAGTGTTTACAATACGAAAATAAACAGTTCATCAAAATGCATTTTTTTTATCAATTTAAGAAATATTCCCTTCGATAACAGTCCTGAAGCATTGCTCCAGCAATATTAATCTACTTTATAATGTAAATAGTGGAAAAATGTGGGCGGAGTTTGAGCCCGACCGCCCTGACAGCAGCGCCAAAGTCGCACAACACTCTCGGTAACTTGGCGAACTGCGCCAAACAACAAGCGGGTCAAACAAAATACATTGGTAGATAGGCGAGTGTCCAGACCTGTACTTCTACGACCGTGGACTGCACCGATCATAGCAAGGTTATAGTGATACGCCATAGGTCTGTGACTTGTCAGTAGAACCTAAAGACAAATGAGAGTTGAAACATTCAATTGCTGACCGTGAAGCAGAGCTGTACATAAATAAGTGTTATTTCTCTCGCTGGTATAGCCACGATTTTACGGCAAAAAGAATTTGACACCGTTTGGTTGCAATTCATCAGGACCATGCTCTCTAGTTTCTACTTTTTTTAGCGATATTAAATTTTTAAGCCTAAATGAGAGGAGATATTAAATATCTCTTCGGCAGTTCCGTTTGAAATTGTCGTCTTTGTGTTGGCTGATTTATTACGTAATTACGAAATTCTGGTTTATTGACTTTTTAGTCGAAACCGTACAATTTATTTCTTTGAAAAACTTAGCTGTCCCAGCAAAAATCATTTTAAACAAAACTGCCAGAGAAATTTTTGATATCTGTTCTCGTTTAAGATTTAAAAAAATTAATGTCGCAAAACAGTAGAAATCAAATGGTGTCAAAAATGTTTTGCCACAAAATCGTCGTGGCTATACAATAAAAGAAAAACTACTTGTTTATCTGATGAAATGTAGTAATTTGATATGAGGGTGAGTGTTGGCCAATGGTCGCTAGTTTCAAATAACCCCGGACCAAGCGGGCAAGACGTGTGGTTCTGTATTGTCGTCCTGATGGGAACATGCAGAAGCCGATGGTGGCAGGCCCGAGAAGAGACTGTAGGGAGATGTGTTGGCAAGGAAGGAGCAAGAACTGCTGCGTGTCCACGCCCCGTCTTCAGGTCTCGCCTGAGCAAGCACATGCCTGTGTCTCAGGGACTTGTTACCGCCCCAGAGACAATATTGTCGAGTGTCGTCCTACCAGGCTCTCCCCCTACCTCTTCCGACACACTCCTGCTGTCCCTCAATCTGATTTGCCGGAGTGTGTAAACTTGTCCGACTCGGACGTCCACCGGTCTTCCCGTCTCCTCGCCACGGTCGCCAACCCTCAGACGAAGGAGAGAAGACAAGAGAGAGACTGTAGAGAAGTAGGCCGGTGTGTTTTCGTTTGCATCACTCTTCTGCTGCAGAGAAGCATCAGCCGATATTGTTCTGCATTTACAGTTCGGCTTTAAGGTCATGCTATGCTACGTAATTTTTTTTTCACGTTTGTGCAAAACACTTAAAAGAACAATGACACGGTGCAAAATTAGGTGTTGACGTTTTGTAAATATCGCTCTGTTCGTTTGCAAAAAAAAAAAACCTTGATTTCTGCTTAATTTTATAAAAAAAAATCGGTAATAACTTGGGCGCATAAATCTGAAGTACTATGAGGTTTATAGCTAACAAAAACATCAAGTACTCTGACAAAACGATGCAGGGATTCTTCTATATGACAATTAAGTTGCTTTAGAAACATGAAAATAACTGTCAAATTACCGGGTGTGGTATTAAAATGTTCGTACGCTCTGTGCACAATAAAAATGTTCATAACACACACAGCATTACAATACATACTTCACACTGCTAAGTTCTTTGTTAGAAATAGGTTTTCAACTAAAATTTTCTCAGCAATTTTGACGTATGTTAGCAGTGTCAGGAAAAAAATGTTTGTGGTTTCTTGACAATTTATGTATTCTTATGTATTCGGTGTGAAAGTATTTTGAATATGTTGTCGGTATAAAACAGTTAATTTTTAGGAACTCTAATTCCTATAAATGTTGTAGCAATTTAATGAGTACGGCACCTTAATTATAAATACTCGATGATTATGGCTGCTGTGGTAATGTGATATTAGACGTTTGAAGGAATACGGCATCTTAATTTCATATACTGCATGTTTAACAACGAGGACGTACTTTGAACATTATTTTTCATTGTGTCTTGTGTTATTTGATATTTGTTATTTTTACTGTATTCTGTCTTCGGGTATATCAGTCTTTTCCAGACTCACAAACAAACATTTATTTAAGTCACATTACGCGATAGCAAGCCTCAAAAATTTTATTCTGTATTCAGCAAATAAACGAATTAATAGACAAAAGTGATTTAAAATAGTTTGGTTACATTATTCATAAGCAAATTAGTCATAACGTTTACTAAAACTTTAAAATTCACTCAAAATTCAGGTGTGAATTACGGTGTACCATTTTTTACGTAAAAAGATCCGTAAGAAAATTGGTGATGGCATTACATTTATCAAACCACCAAAAAATAATTTTTATCGCGTACTTGCTACGTGAGCAGAGAATATAATGTATTACTCATTTGCATATCCGTATTATAATGTGGGCATTAAGGGATGATAATCTGTGTCATAAATGAGCTACATGCTAATCCACCACGTCGATATTTTACGCGCTGCTCAATATATGTCCATACGGGGGCTCATTTCCTTTGAACAGGACAGACATTGGTGAGCCGGTATTGTAATGGACGTTAGTGACAAATTTTCCAGCAAAAGCACGAACTACTAATAAATTACGGTAGTTAATTGATACATTGTAACCGGAAATAATGGTAAATATATTAAATGTCTCTCGGGTAGCTTTAATGATGTTTCTGAAAGGTTTCCTCGCAACAGTTAATAATTGTTTATCCTACTGAAAGGTCCAAGTGATGAATAACAGTGCTTGAAGTAAATTATTTAGAATACTGGCATTTAATATGCACTCTGTGATCACAGCGTTCAAGTTCTCGTCTCGTAAACTAGTACATACTTTGACAAAGGTATGGGTTATAACAAAATATAAAGTTATTATACACACTTGCGTATATATATATAAGTCTATGTGTTTATGTGTGTTCCTTAAGGACTTCGAAATGTCTGGAGCGATTTTGATGGAATTTTTAGGTAATCTTCAGATTAGCCCAGCGGGTGATCCTGTGAAGTTTGGTAGCGATCAGATCAGCATATTTTTGTTTCTTTTTGCCGATTTTGTGTCATATTTTTCCTATAAAATAATTAATCATCTCTTTAATAATAATTAACAATAAATTATCTAAGTAGGATCGAGACTTGGAAGCGTGTGGCGTGTCAAAGTATGGCCTTCAGTTCTTGGTTATAGATAACAAGGGCTACCCGGGTGGTTAGTATAATATATAAGTAAAACTCTATAATGCCTAATCAAGAATAATCAGATGTGTGGCACGCTTATTCCGAATAGGACTTGACTGAAAGTCGTCTGTCCTGCTCTTCGACTGTGCCGGTGTGCTTCGGTGAGAAAATAAAATTAATATAATGGAAGCAATACACTCAAGTGTTTATAATCGCTAAACAAAACTCCTGTTCAAAACAGCCACGCATTAAAAAAAGAAACAAAGTGGCAAAAAAAAAGCAAAAGAACAGGACAAACAAACATACAAATAAAAGCGATAAAACACACAAAATAAACACTTGAGAAAGACGACTAGGCCACAAGCACACC
>PNEQ01007304.1:0-40789 GCA_003012365.1 Medauroidea extradentata | reverse complement strand
TCAGTAACAGAAACATGTTTAACATTTTAATTGTGATATTATATTTGATACAGTGGTCACTTATTGCCGAAACTGTACATGCCTGCTCTCTGTTGGCGACCTAGTGAACTCGGTGTACAGAGCCTTCCCAATGTTGTGAAGCCCTCAACGTGGTTTATCACGATATTATGTTATATCACGATATATGGTCAGTTTACCCAATACTAAAATCTCTGCACGAGATGTTTACGGATGTTAAAATTATTTTCAAATGAAAACGCGATTATTTTTGAAATTCGGTTACTATAGAGCTTAGATATTGTCATATAAAAATTTATTAAAATGACAGTTTTCCATTTTTGTACGTTTTGTGGTTTCAAGTTCTTATTTTTCCAAAAACAGTTCATAAGTTTTTACTCGAAAATTAAGCATACTACCGCATAGTGCTGTATAAATAAACACCCGTTGATAAAATACCTACATAGCGAACAAATTTCATCGAATTTTGTTGAGTAGTTCAGATTTTACTGACGATTGATAGGGACTGGACATTTTCGCGAATTCAATGACCTGCAGATCCATTGTACTATGCACACTCAAGCCCCGACTATTTGTTCACTAGCTGCTACTCAGTGGAACAGCAGATAATGAACGAATATATGGGCCTTGAGCGTGCATAGTACAATAGATTATAGCCTACACGAAATTGAATTCGCCAAACTTTCCAGTCCCTAACTATTAACAGAGGCCGGAAAAATTTGCGGGTTCATTGACGTGTAGGCTAGCCTCCAAGAACATCTGTGTATTCAAGCAGACATTATCTGCTCACTGGCTGCTCGATGACGCTGTGGTATGGGCCTGCATTTAGTTGCTTCTGTGCTATTGGCTAAGCGACTTCCAGGAAGTGCCAAATTAGCCACGGGCCAATTGCGAAAGTGGCACGAACTTACAGTTGTGGGAATTATAACTTAAGGCCAAAAGAAAACGCGAATTTTTCAGGTCTCTAACTATTGAATATTCCATTCGTCCGCTCGACATCGTACCTTACCATACCCCTTAATCGAGAAGGCGTGGCTTAGTGTTAAAGCTACGAGGGACCGGAGAGCTGGCGCGCGGACAGTAGGACTGCAGCACGGTGTAGGTAACAATAAGATCCAGGGCCCACTAGCTTCAGGAAGTGCTCTCACTTCAACCTTCCGTGCGTGTCTGCGCCACGTGAAGCGCGGAGAACAATAAATTTCTCAGTAGAAGGAGAAGGTTCGTTCGGGCGCAGCCAGCGTAGGAACCGCGCCATTCCCTCGTGGCTGTTTCCTTCCCGATGCCATTTGTGCTGCCTTCTTCCACATCCCAGGGCTGGAATGACTTCCTCCCGCTCCAAGATATGACCCACATACTAGCTTATCTCGGACGTTATATCCGTCACATCGGCACTCTATCTAGGTGCTTGAACTCGAGAAAATAAACATTTTCGTCCGGTGTGTGGTTTCCTTACATTTCTGGTACCTAGCGTCAAGCGATTTATCTAATTCTATTATGTTTTGTGAAAATCTAAGAATTATATTTATAATCGTTTCAGCACGGCTAGCACTGCGTAGGCTGCCATTTTAATTATTTTTACAACTTTTTGTGAGGATCCCAGTTGGCAATATCGCATTTTATCAAGTGTTATTATAGTAGAGAATAGTTATGTGTTACTTCAAACGAATACATTGGTTTAAATATGGCATCGTTTATGAACAAACCCGTTAAGTTTCACGTTAGTAGAATGCCTGCTATCATAACTATAGATGAAAGGTTTTATTTTAAACAAACATGCTTATACGCACGTGTGCATTCGTACTGATGTACATATGAGCTATTTTATAATACATATTGATGATACACACATAGAGTGTTTGATAAGAAGTGGTGAAAAATATAGCGATGAGACGTATCCCAGCAAACACAAAATGGCGGCTAACTGTTGACAAGACGTCTGCTCACCGTCCGAACTGGCGTCAAGTGTCTACAACATGATAAAAATTAGCTGACAATTAACAGTAAGATGTTTTTTTTTATTTTTTTTTTATTTTAGGTAAACGATAGCTGTCACGAAAAATACATCGGCCGACTGTCCTTTTTAAGACACTTAAATGACACCGACATCAATATTCCCGGTTGTTAACGGGCGCAGTGACATTTTTCAGGCCACGACTATCTCTCGGGAAAACGACATTGTCCCGCTTTATTTTATAGGACACTTAAAATATATCGACAAGTTGAATCTGAAACTTTAGCTGTACAGTGTCCTATTTCCAACAAACGGATATCTGTCTAGAAAAAAATTTGCTCACTGTCTTTTATAGCACAGGTAAAAGGTACAGACAAGAATATTCCGCACCATTAATGACGCAGAGTCTTTTTAAGAGACAGCAGTTATCTGTCGCGAATAAGATATCGGCCTTCTGTCATTGTTAGAACACTTAGAATATATATACTAGAAGACACCGAGTCATTAATGGCGCAGTGCCGTTTTTCAGACAGTGATATAATATGTCACGAAAATGACAATGGCATGCTATCTTTTTAAAGCTGTCTAATAGAGATTTGCAAGAGGATGCCTGGTCGTTAACTAAGCAGTGTCATTTTTCAGACAGCGTTTATTTGTAACGAAAAATGTATCAGTTCGCTGTGTTTGTAAGGACTCTAAAAAGATTTTGGTAAGAATAAACCAAGGCTCTGTCTCCTTTTCCAGTCAGCAGATAGGCCTAAGTGTCGCGAAAAATGTACCATCCCGCTGTGTTTATAAGGACAATTAAACAATATTGGCAAGAAGATAACAGGACAGTAACATACTGGTATCCTTTTCTGGACAGCACTTATCTGTCGCAAAAAAAAATTATGTCCTGGGGGCCGATTAAACATCGCCAGCTGCTATTTGTACCGACGCAGCGCAACGCAAGTTCAGAGCAAGTTAAACGCTTCTTCTATGGCATTACGTGAGTATATAATTACAATGCAGCGCAAGCAGACGCAACGCATGCGCAAATTTTGCGTTGCACCCATAAAAAGCGATATTTAATCGGCCCCCTGCTGTGTTTTTAAAATCACTTAAAACATATTGGCTAGAAAATACCGGGCGTTACCGGTGCAGTGTACTTTTTTCATACTGCTGTAACCTGTTACGAAAAAGACACCGGCCTGCTGTCTTTTCAAGGACATGTCAAAGATATTGGCAAGAAGAGACCGAGCCATTAACGGTATAGACAGTGGTTGTCTGTCGCGGGAATGATACCGACCTGCAGTCTTTTCAAGGACATTTAAATGATGCCTTAGAAACATTGATAAAACGCTTACTTGCTATCTGCACTTGTGATAGTTAACAGCATGTGTCTAAAAATAAGTTATTAGTACATAAATTATTCATTTCCTAGTGTAATTACTGGCACATGGCACTAGTTCAATGTTTATGTGTTTAATAGACTACTACGACAATAAGCAATCCCAGAATGCACAAACTGTCTGTAAATTCATGCTAACATAATCACTATTATATCAAAACAGTTATTATTTGTAATGTATACAATAAGGTGGTGTGATGTAGTGTTTAGCACGACGGACACCGAATCAGAGGATCGTGGGTTCTAGCCCAACAGATTCCATTCGTGGAACGCCCAAATTTAATACAGTAACGACATAAATTACACAGTTACGTGTACGAAACATCAGAGAATACATTTTTAAGTGTGTGTAGTACTTTATGGAAATAAATTCATGTTGATGTTTTGCCATCGTCTGCCCTCTATCATTTCGACACCCAGCCATCACTGGCGCGCTGTCTTTTCCGACACTCAGCCGTCAACGGCCCACTGTCTTCATGACACCGGTCCTCCACCGTATTTGCTAGTGGTAAGACGTCTGTTTGGTATCTTACCGGCAGCAGTCTGGTGTCTTTACGACATGGCGGATGACTGTCAGCTGCTGGTCCAATGAGACAATGGGCCATTACTGACAAAACACATCTGGCCGGCATCTGGAATTCCGGCATGCCGCTAGCGGCCTGCTTCCGGCCCGTACTTTCTGTGTTTGCTGGGACACATTTAGGTTTTTTTTTTAATAAGTTCTAGTAAACCATAAGGGGGATTTATATCTGCCATATTCGAATGCTTCAGTTTTTGTTATAAGTTCCATACGACAAGATTTATTAAAATTTCTCGTCTGACATGATACAGATGTTACCTTCTTAAGATTTACCAAATCCTCACACACTCCCTACTTTTCATAGTTTTTGGCTAGTAAACTTCCGGAGAAAGAAAGTAATTTTATTCTACGGATGGTTACAGGTATTAAATAAGGAAAAGTAGTCAACCAGTGCCAACTGTATACAATGTAGAAAACCGTTATTTTTGCCTTGTCGAATCATATAACATTATACAAAATTTATAGACCAAATTAGACGGAGAAGTTCCATTATTCACAGAAATGAAACATACTCCACACTCTCCTTCGTCTGCTGTGGGGCCCATACAGCAATGCTCAAGTCTATCTAACGAACAAGAAGATACAAGGAGTGTGTAGTGAACATGATGGATATACGTAAAACTTTATATTTCCGGACCCATGCTAACTGTAACTTTATTCTTCTCTTCGTGTGTACGTCTCATCCCTACGTTTTGAGAGAGTCTTATATTTAACACAAACACATACACAAATACATAAACCACGTGTACTCGTAAACAAGGAGAGAGACAGAGAGCGGAAGAGAGAAGGGCGACAAAGAGAGCGAGATATATAGATAAAGAGTTGTATTAGTAGCACTGCCTGGGTATCATATGCCTCATAATTCATCACTGAATAAATAGTTGAACATAAATTGAATTTATAGACGATAGAATGTATAATGCTCCATTTTTATGGAGCTTTGCCAACTAAGGTGTTTTAAAACTAAGGTTTATAAACGACAGCGATTTAATAATTTTAACTATTTAATTCAAGTGTGTGTGTATATATAAATATAAATATAAATATATATATATATATATATATATATATATATATATATATATATATATATCTTTAGTGTTCTAGGATGTAGCGTTAAGCCGAAGAAGGGAGGTAGAGAACCTCAATAGCTAACAGAAACGCCTGCATGTATGCAATTTGATTGTGGATAGTTTACGAGTTACGATATTTTTCTCAGTTTCGTATATTGCTTGCAGTTTGATAAGAAATAGTGATACAGTGACATAAAAACCGTGATAGAAACCTAAATGTTTGTGTCGGATTAGTATACATATTGGCCTTTGCGATGCAGTAATATCTGCGTGCCGGTGTCGCAACATTATGAACTGCCAAAACTGTATCGTCTAATTTTGGTTTTGATTCGCGACGAGTCGCGAGCACAGTGTGTGTTCCATACGTGATTTGAAACAGAAAAGTCTTAAAACGTATTATATAAGTAAATCCCGGGTTTAGCGATAATCGACAGTAGCGTCACTAGATTTCTTTCACCAACGAGACATACTTCACACGAAATGTCATAAAAATGTTGCACTTAAGGGGATATTATCTATTTTTTAATTTAATTTTTATTTAAATATACGTTTAATTTAATGAATAACGGTACCAACCTTTCTTTACTTCCATTTCGTCCATTATCCCAAGAAAAACGTAAATAAAAAGTGTATTTTTTTTACTAAAGTAAAAACGAGTGCCGCCATGTTGATGTCCCTGTGACGTCTTTGGACTTGATATTGCATATCTGTTTACTCTTAACTGTACAGCCACTAATGAATAGTTCGTGAAATTGCGTCAAATCCAGTTGTTTGTGTGGTAAGGACGGGTATGGCTGTAACCCCGAATAGTTTTAAGTGTTTATAGAAGCTCCGTTGTGCAGCAATACAATTAAATTTATTCCAAACACAATATTTAATCCGTGCGACAATACAAGACGGACTGTGTGGTTTCTAAAAAACAACCCTGAAACAGTCTGCTATCTGCGACTGAAGTATAGTTTCTGTATGTTGTGGTAATATCAATGTATTCTGTACAGTATGCCACGGTAAGCATTTAATCAACATGTTCTTTTAAGTTTAAAGTTGTGACCAAGTCTGGACATCTGTTAAATTTTTTGTATTTATTCTGTTACAATGAGAGCCGCCCTGCCTGTAGAAGCAGCTTAGCCAATAGGCGAGTTCAAGGAACCTGAGATTGGCGGATAATTTTAGAGGTTTTGCGAAATGCGTCAATAGATGGCAGCACTGCTACGGCAATTCATTCAATTCAAGTTTTGCTTTGCGCAGCAGTTCTCTGGTTGCTCATCTCGAATACAGCGCAAATAGCAATATAATTTAACTACAGCGCTTGGAAAAATAAAATAAGTTGTAGCCAGGAAATGCAACGAATACGTTAAATGCGAAAAATTATATTTCTGCAGCTGAGTTGCGCAAAGAACATTGTGGCAACGCCTCGTCACAGACTAAATAGTAATACAGACGTGAAATGACGTGGCGGCTCGTTCGATATAGGCGAACTTGGCCGCTTATTGGCTTCCCGAGGCTGTAGACTCCAGCCCCGTGTCTGTTTGGCTCCTGCATGTTACTACAGGTTTCCTATTGGCCTGGCTGCCGACTAGCAGAGCAGCTGCCTCACGCTGATTAGCAGTAGGTGTTTCCGCCATGTTGCTGGCCAGGGAAGCCATTTTGCTGGCGTGTGTGACTGAGTTCGCCTTCCTGCCGACTATTTCACTTCTGTATTCCTAAATATTCTGTGGCCTCGTGCAGTGCTAGACGTGAACTCAAACTTGACAAGGAAACCGTTGTGTTGATGAACACTCGCGCATCTACACCGATGCGTACATCACCTTCGCAGCCGGAAACGACAGACATAAGAGTGCCGTACTTGGTGCGTCCCAGATGACTTATGGTACAGCTAGACACCGGGAAGTATGTTTCGCTATTTTATATTAGGAAACGTTAGAAACACATGTACACTTTCCTGATACGTATGCTATTGGATAACGTTTCATTACAGATATACCTGAACCAGTAATAGAGACCGAATGTAATCAAGTACGGAATCCTGTGTTATGCAAATTAAAGCAAAAGTCATACAACATGTTTGCTAACTTGAAATTACAAAAATGGTACATAGTGTTTTACCTGGTTGTTTTCCTTTGTCAGGAAATTTTATATATATATATATATATATATATATATATATATATATATATATATATATATATATATATATATATATACACACACACACACACACACACACATCCTAAAAACCAATGGAAGTTATTCATCCTAGCACAGTACAATGCAATCACCACACTTCAGTTTAAAATTCTGGTGTAATAAATTTACATTTTACTGTTCTTAAAAATTAACACAAAAACTGCCATAAGTGTTTGGATAGCAACACAATTCTTTACACCGACGTGGTAAACTTAGTTAATATTTTTACGCTGCAGGTACATCACAGATAATGAAAAAATTTCTGGTGCGTTCTCAGTGTGAAGTGGCCAACCTACACTCTGAAACAATCGTAAAATTTACAAGAGTTTTCTTTGTACTTTTACACATCCTTGGTAACGAAGTTTTTCTTCGTAAAAATGATTCGTTTATAAAATTACGAAGGTAAAGTTTGTAATACTGAAACGAATTCCTTGTATACACCAACAGGCCTTGCGTTGTATAAGAATAGTTTTGTATGAATGAAAAGGCGTCTCTTTATAGGGGCAAAGTGCGTAGTATCTAAGCGCGGGGATGCAGATTCAAACCTGAGTGCGTCCATTTTTTTTTTTTTTTAATTTTTTCGTGTAGACATTATTTATTCAAAAGTTATTTAATAAATAAGTTTAGTATTGTTTTTAATATTAAATGGTCACTAAGAATTTATTTTTTTCCTTTATTGCTAGTATAAATACAAGTTTATACTTTGCCAATTTACTAACATATACGTTGTACATTTTTCTAAGACAACCATTATAATATCATAAGGAATTTCTTTGGCAACTTAGTTTCCAAGGATATCCCTAGTAAAAATTTTAAATAAAGTTTAACTATGTGATTTAAAACCCTGCTACGCTTACCTTTATTGCCAAATACATGTTGTATGATCAATGTTTTTTTTTTTTTTTTTTTACAAATGGTTAGAACAAAGAACTTCTGAATGCGAATCGATAGGAAAAAGTATCGCATAACCGATGATCCCCTTTTAGGCCTTACATTAATAAATTACGAGTCTAAGAATCACGTCCAAGTGTCTTAAATGTCGAAGACACGAGCCGGTATCTCAAGAGGGCTTGGACACCGGCTTCCGCGCATTGCATTTTAGATAGTCTTTCGTGAGATTTGCGCTTGGTGTCCCTGTTGACTTTATTACGAATGGGCACACGACCGACGTTCCAATTCAGGAAAGACTACAAGATATTCGACGCTAAAAGAACTACAACTCTCCTGGCGCTAAGAACTTCCACATTTCACCAATTAATAACATATTCTGTTAACAGGAAAGTGGCTGCTAAATATCTCACTCACTCTAACACTGCTAAATCCTGGGTAGGCGAAACGATTTAATTAATTTCTCTCGAATTATTATTTTGGACAGAGTTAACGGGAAATTAATTCCCCATTTTGCCCTGAAAATCAGAAACTCTCTGCTCTAGGCTGCCCATATTTGAACTGCGTAAATTGGGAGAATTTTTGTTCAATCTATTACATGTTTGGCACAGACTTTTCATTTAAAAGAACTTTCGATTGATTAATCTGCACGCTGGCTGGTTTATTAATAACTAGGCTATATTCGTTATAACAAGCTTAGAACCTACATTTAACCTATTTTCAATAAGAGCTAGCTGTGGTAAAAATAATAATTTGTTTGAGTCCTGATACTTTTTTCAATCACATAAAATTTATTTTAATAAACTCAATTGCAAATTCTTTACTACTGAGTATTATTTCTTTAAGTGGTGAACTTTTAAGTATCAAACTTTTTCATTGATAATAAATAGTCAGAATTTCCATCTCAGTTATATATATATAAATTTATTTATATAAATATACTATATACACACATACGTATACGCCCTATGTATGACCGTGCTCAATAGTAGTTCTATACTAAAATTTTTCTCCAATTTATGATCATTGGAATTATTCAAATTAATCTGTATATGTTGGTATGTCATTGCGAGTGGTAGTTTAACTAGTGGTGTTGTAGTGATTGGAAATATTTTGTATTGCTCACTGATTTGTTTTGTCAACTCGGGTATGCCTGCTTACACGACAACACTCCACACTGCTAAACATACTACCAGGTGTACTTACTTCTTGCATATTGCAACTATATTTTTGTTCGGAGTTGCAGTGTTTACAATAATTAGAGTTTATTGGACAGTGTTACCTAGCGTGCCATAAATACGGGTCTCTAGAAGAGAATTGTTAATAATTTGGAACACAAAATAAATTAATTAATTCCCGACAAAACACATAAACAATATATTTTGGTTGCAGAACCGGTAGGGGTTAAAATCGTGCATTGTATAGCATACGATTTCTTCAAATGTTAATAAAAGTAGACTCAACTGATATAGAAATTGTTATTCGTTACATACTTAAGTCTAATTAATCTTTTCCAGACGTAAGACCATATTCTTCAACTAATATACAGGAACTAAATTTCACAAAAAAAAAACAGTTTTGTAGTGGCTAAAAATATTTTGTCTTTATGAACCCTACTAAATAATGTTGTGATGAACACCAATATTCTTGCAGTGTCCACTAAACATTATGTTGATAAGTTTATTATTTTGTAATCACCAACAATCAGCTTAATGAATACTACAAAATATTTGGCGTTTACCACAAAAATGCTTGGTAGGGACCAAATTGACAAAACATGTTGTGACCAGTACAAAACAATTTTTTCTGTGTTCGTCACCTAGTCCACACTTAATCACTCAAAACCTATATTGTCTCCAAAAAAAAAAAAAACTGCGTAAATGGTGAAGGAGAGGAGGGTGAGGGAACGGTAGGATTCAGTTACAACCGAACGGAGAAAAGTAACAAAATTACTTTCTCATAGATAAAAATTTTTCTAGGCCGTTGTTGATACTAAGTAAAATATAATTACTTGTCAATACTTAAACAAAGAGAAAACCACAGGGGTTTGATATGATTAGTGTCGTAATCTGCAAAAAAAAATAATTAAATTACATTGAAGGACTTAGAAGCCAAGGAGTATAAGAGTATTTTCATGTAACGTGAGTTTAGTGCATATTTGGTAGTTAACATGTAAAGTTAAAAATTTTGTGGCCGAGAGGTATGAGTGACGCAGTCTCGTGGGCCGTAATCTGGTGGTTACAAAAACAGCTATCATACCATATGCTGCTAGAGTGAGAAGCGAAGCTGTTATGAACGTCACTTATACTCCTTGGTTTCTAGGCCCTTCAAATTATATTTGACAACAGGATCTATGTATTTTCATTTCAGAACCGGTGGTTCGTGGACAAAATCGGATGTAGCACAGGGGATATGGGTGAGAGAGATGAATGAGAGATTTTTGGTCAGCGTTCAACTTCGAGGTCTTCAGAGCTGGTGAGGGTTGACGTGATGTAAGAATGGAGCATTACCGGAATGAAAGGGCGTGGGAAACGGGAGATCCCCGAGAAAACCCGCCGACCAGTGGCATCGTCTGGCACGGCTATAACACGCAAAAATCCGGGGTCCGACCCCGCCGGGAATCGAACCCGGATAGTCTTGGTGGGAGGCGAGGGGTCTGACTTCTCGGCCACAGCGGCCCCGGTAGGGGTTAGACGTGGCAATCCTGTGGTTGGGGCGACACGCGCCGAGGCTCCCCGGAGCTGTCGACAAGAGACGGCGCGATGACGTCGGAGGGGGCGTTAGCAACGCTCAATGAGCGGGTCGGCGAGAAGATAACCGCGGGCGATACGTCTGACCTTCGCCGACAAGAGCTCGCGTGGTCGTGGCCGTCGACATTGGATCTCGAGCCGGCCCGGCCAGGAAGTGTCATGCCGTGGGAGTGCGATGAAGTCATGCCCGACCCCGCGCTCGATTTAGCTAGCTTTCGCGTGCCTTCTGCGATCTACTGCTAACTATTACTTACACATTCTCTGTAGTTAAACATTCATTACCGTATATTTGTACCGTAAATATACTGTTCAACATGATTACATTATCTCTAATGACAATAATCTCCAGTTAAATATATCCTATATTTTACGCAACAACACAAAATTAAAAATTTACTACTTTTGAAACTTAACCTTTGCAAGTATAACTTCCCAAAAGGAGTAAGATAGTTAACAAATACTGTAATATTTGTTAACAAAATTCAAGACGTACCCACGAATCAGATAGGAAATTCAAGTATCTACATCATAGCGAATATATTTCCTCTATTGCGAATGACCCTTACAAAGTTAAATTTGGTCTTTAAGGGGGCGCTTGACCACCAAATGTTATACTTGTAGGAGATATTATTTGTTTTGTAGACATATTTTGTGACTATTTTTACTGCAATGATTTTTTTTTAGCTTTCAGGTCAAAGCCAAAATTTGCTTAAAACTGTTTTAAGATTTAAAGTCAAACCATATGACTTGTTGAACTGTTATAATTTATATTGAATGACGATGTTCTTTACTACAAGCTCTCCTATATAAAAACCAAAGTAAAGTATTTTTGTATTTTTTAAATTTCGTGAGCTTTTAAATTTTATTTTCATATTTTAGAATTTTTAAAAGATAAATATATTTTTTTATAAAGGATACCTAGAAGCATACAACATCGATATTCATTGTGAATTTATCAGTTCGGTTAGTCAGATGGTTTTCCTTTAAAGCAAACACCGTTTTATGCACATTAGGGTATTAATATAGGAATAACATTATAAAAACTACGAAAGCTAAAATAATTTCATTACAGTACAAAATATTTACAGTGCATGTATACAAAACGAACCATACCTTGTACAAATATACAAATGTTAACACAATAACATGTTTCGGTTAAGCGTCCCCCCCCCCCCTTAATGTGTTACTGTGCAAAACCTGCAGGAAAATACTTGACGGCATTGTAATAAATTTCTTCCATTCAGATAAATTACGTATTGTATTTTCCCTCCCGAAATCCTGAACGCATAGTTTGATGCTATCAAGTTTTTAATTGTCAATACAAAAAAAGAACTTTTTTTTTTTTTTGGCTTTTTAAAGCAAACATGGTGGTGAAGTGGTCAAATTCCTGTGAACAGTTTGTAACGCTTAAATTTAAGACATATAATCGATGCGCAAGAAATCACGCCAATAAAAACGTTCCATTGCAACCTGGCATAGTTGCAGTGGTCAAGCGAACCTTCATGTGGCCTAGAAAACCTAGCTTAAGAGTTCAACTCAATTATGTACTCAAGCTGTCAACAGTAGACTTAGAAAGTTATCTATAGCCGTACAAAATTTAAATGCATACAATAGAGTGGTTACTGCCTCATAACAGTCAATAATATCACTCGTTGGAAGTAATATTGCTAGCTGTATTTATCATGTCAACAACCAGGGAAAAAAATTTGAAATAATACAGCAATGTGAAATGAATGTAACTTCTCAATGTATATTTTTTAAGTCAATTGGTTAACAAAAAATTATGAGTGTATAGTCAATAGTAATATGTGTACTTGTTTTTAAATCTGTGGTTGTGTTTCGATTGTATGACAGAAAATGGAATATAGCTGGTGGTTTCATTAAGTGTTTGTATTTAATAATAATTTTAATGAAAATCTAATATAACAGTCCATACCGTTAGCAGTGCATTAAAATTGTTATTGACCTAGGTGAACTGCTCATTTATCAATTATATATTACGTACTCCTTTTTTTTTTTTTTTTTTTTTTTTTTTTTTTTTTTTTTTTTTTTTTTTTTTTTTTTTTTTTTTTTTTTTTTTTTTTTTTTCGTTGTAAATATTATAAGTATTTTAATAGGAAAAATGATTTTGTGCTTTTCAGTCGGTTTTAAAAGCGTGGCATATTAGTGAACCGCTGTTATTAAAACATTCGACAGTAATTAAAATTAAAATAAAATTTTTGCCAAGGAAGCTGTATTATGGAGCCACGCTGGAACCCTTTACTCCTCCATTTAGTAATATGTAGTAAAAAATTCTCGCTATACAGACAGTTACAGTAGCAGGTTAGTATTCTTAAACACATCTATTACTGTGGGGAGAACACGCGTGGCAGCTTCCGGGTACATCCATTGCGCTGCTTTTGTATAGGCGGTTTAGGAAGAAATGAGAACTTTCGAAACCCTTGTTACTTTATACCTTTTCAGGCGCGGATCCAGGGGGAGCCCGTCTCCCCTTTTTGGCCTTTTGTGTATAGTTTATACGTAAAATATTACGAAATTTTAAATTGTTACATTCAATTTTTTGTTTGGGAAACGCTTTGAATAGCACCATTTTGAAACTTATAAACTAAATTTTTCTGGGGGCAAACCACATGACCCCCCCCCCTTGGAATCAGGGTGTGAGCGTATCATATTTTTAAGGATTGTCCTCCCTCTGCCCCTAAAAAACTTAGAGCTAGATTCGCCACTGATTCCGGTGTATTTACTTAACTACCATTTTTTAATTTAAACTAACCACCCTTACTAATAATCAAAGTGTGCATATTGTACAATACTCGAAAGTTTGCATTTGAGGTGACAATTAGTATTACTTTTTAAGGCCATGGTCTTCCATTTATTTCAAACAATTGCAAATAACTGAAATATTTTTTAGCGAAATGCTTTGAAAAAATTTGAGACTGTATACAGTCACACAATTCACAATTTTGTCATAGCTTTATTATAAATAATGTGCCATTTGCTATCAAAAAAATATTTTGCTTCATTTTGGCTAATTTTGACAACAAAATATGTGATAATTCAGAGGCAAAAATCTAAAAATCCGTTTGTTGTATTGCAACAGAGAATTTCAGATGCAAACCATGATATATAAGTATTAAAACTGTAAGAATGAATTTTTGATATATGTGTTAATTTGCATAAAAATATTTTCAAAACTACTGCAAAACTAAAGAGCGTTCTAGACACGATGGTTTTTGAAAGTGCTCACATTACCGCGAACAACCTATACGCACCGGGACGCCCACGCGCGCTTCACAGTACACGTAGCCAACACTGCGGCGATGAATGGAAGCGACGCGCGCGGGTCGCGTGCGTGACTCGTATGCCGAAGAGAGTCGCTGGTCGTTCCTGGCGCGTGCGACTTACCTATGCCCTGTTAAGGTCCTGCCATCAAGTCAATGGCGGCCGTGTTCTTTTTTCTTTCTCAAGACCGATGGCGATGGCGTGACTGGGTGTGATGTGAATGAAGTGGAGAGTTTCGGTCAGCAAAGACTTTATGGCTCTGCGTTGTGTGTACCGGTTTCAAATTTCCGCGTCTGACGCACGGAAACAGCGGAGCGATAAGAGCCAGAGCACTACTCTCGACGATAGACACATGGTCTCTATTAGCACCCTTAACTGACGTGCAATGTTTTCGTAGAACTCTTTTTCATGTGGGACTTTATGCCAAGACCCTAAAATTTTATTTTTGCATAGTATGAAGTAAAGACCAATGCACGGACCTCAGGAAGCAATTCACGGTTTCGGGTCGTATTTTTGGGGAAACGCCTATTTATGCAATTCCAGGAAAAGGGAGAAGAATTGCCCATGGCCGCAATTAAGAAACTATCTCAGCATTCGCCTGGAGCGATTTTGGAACAACACAAAATACCTACATCAAGTAGGCCGGAGACGGGATGATGGAAAAGAATAAAATAAATATTGAGGTAAAGTTATTAGTGGAACATACAATTTTAAATTACATATTAAGTATTTTAAACAAAAATTTAGAAAGATCCATACATTGCAGTTATATTCAAGAAATTAAGTGTTTTGCAAGGTCCAATGTGTAACACTTAATTTCTCTCTGTGTGTGTATATATATATATATATATATATATATATATATATATATATATATATATATATATATATATATATATATATATATATATATATATATTATATATATATAGAGGCCCTATTCGTATTTCTTAATTTTCTAAATAATGTATAATATACGTATACACATATACGTAACTTGCTGCAACACGTTTCAAGAGAAGGAAGAAACTCTCGTATATACGGCACGCCTCAAAATAAATAAAATAATACATATTTTACTCACAGTAACTAAGCAGCACGAATACCGGCACGTCGTTTGTGTTGGTAATAATATCATTATTTGTTTTCAGATACATGAGAAGATTTGTAATAGCCGTGTGCTTTTATAGAGGATTAGCGCAAACTCTTATTCTTAGCTGTGTTGTGAGAGTCACAAATAAATAATTTCAAATACACGTCAGAATACAAAATATTTTGCATTTCAATAGATAGGGACCTACTATAAAAACTAACGCGGATAGTAAGTGATATTTGTGGCAGCTTTTGAATTTGATTCAGAAATAGCAAAAAATGCACATTTTAAAATAAATGCGATTAATGAAATATTTACCAGAAAGAAAATATTTTATTACATGTAAGGCCATTTAAACGTCATATATAACGCAGTACTAAGAACAAATTAACTTTAAAATTATTGCCCATTTTCAGTTATATCACAGTACTCTTTGCCATAGTTAGGATTCATTTTACTCATGTCCACGATTTACACGTGTGTTCTTTTGTAGAAACGAGAAAATTGGAAGCTGCTCTAAATGTCATATCAGGGTATTATCTGGCAAAGTACCAGAAGCTCACCGAATAAGAAATAAGCCATTTATTTGAAGACGAACACATTTTTGCTACTTTTTTTTGGCGGTTTTGCGTTATACCGTTGACAACTATTTGAATGAGGCACAAAAAAGAACAGTTTTTCTAAGAATGCAGGGGCATATAAAATATTAGTTTTTTTTTATTTAATAAGAAACTAATTCAATCAGTGTTTCTGAAGACATTTATAGTTAACTGAATCATCATATGACCAAATTTAGTGTATGAAAATTACTTTTTTGATTGTTCGGTATTCGAACCCAGAACATTGTTTTTCGACGGTGCCCTGGAGTTTGCCTTTTCCCGGCTGTTTGGTTACGTGTCCTTGGAACGATTTGAAAGCGATGTTATCCGCGTGTCATGGGTTTCCTCGTTGGGAATTGGTGGATGGAGGTCATGTGATCCCATGAGACAGTGATAATTGAAACGAACAGCGTTTAACCTTGGCAGTCCATATGTCCGCCACTCGTCCGCTACGAGATGGGTGGAGAAAACGATGAATGCTCGCTGTTTAAACTTGACCCCGAAATTCGCACATATGTGGTAAATTGCATTAATACTCGCACTACATCTGGAGGCCATGAGTTTAATTTCCGCATGTCGACCTTTAAGGAATTTACGTGTGGTTTGGTGTGTTGGACTTTCCTGTAAATATTCAGACGTTTCTCATAAGTGGCAGTTAATTAAAACAATGTAAGTGGCTTAGCTTTATAGTGGTGTAAGAAAGTAAAAATAGTTTTTTCGTAAACAGTTCTTTGTAATCTCGTGCAAAATGTAGTAAATTCTTGCGATACTGTAATGGTATCCAGAAATTCAGTTAAGGGTGAAATTTTATTACAGCAAAAATTGTTATAATATGTAGAGACGACGGTGTGTCGTGAAAATTTTTTGCGCCTACATACCCTTGAAAACGCTGTAGTTTCTTGCAGCATACATGATTCGGTGATACACTTCTGACAACGCAACTGTCAGCAGACTAATAACAGGCATAAAATATCTGTATATCGGAATTCTTATTGTCTCAGTCAAATAGGGCTACAGCTTCAATCTAGAGACATGAACTTTTCGCGAAAAGAAATTTGCCTCACTTTGTATCAGTGACTCGTGTGCACGTCTGCAGACTTGCTTCACGGTCAGAGATTGGATGTTTTGACATTCGTGTGTCGTGGGGTTTAACACGCAAATCACAGACGTGTGGTGTTACAGTAACCTTATTGTGATTGGTACAGTCAAATGAGAAACGTCACAGTTTAAAGGCACGCTGCCAATATCTATGAAGCAGAACTGCAGACGTGCACATAAGGTACTGGAACAAAGAGGGGCAAAATTCTTTTCGCGAAAAGTTCATGTCTCTATCAATTACAAACGTAAGCCGGTCGTCATTTGTTAAGCTGAATGTGTGTTGAAATCCAGCAAACCGTCAAGTTTTCCCGCGATAAATCGTCGTCTCTAGTAATTTGAATAACAACGACACTACTAAGTAATTCTGACATACACCACTATGATTTTCAGCCCCTCATATGATAAATAATGTTATAGAAGTGGTCACTTCAATTAATTATTCGATCCTGTTTCACCTGAAACAAATATGCAACCAATCACTTGTACTGTGTTCTACTCTACTCTTAAAACATTATGTGATTGTTTCATCTGACGAAAATCATGATATTTGTCACTGGATAATGTTCCTACATTACATTTTACACTGGTGTAAATTTTTTTGCAGAAGGTTATCATATTTTACTGATACAGTTATGATATTACTCTTTTCGTCTTCAAAGACTTTGTTTTCTTTATATAGAAAACTCAACTTGTATTGTGAAATTCTTGTGGCTTAAAAATATAAATAATATTTACTACAAATACAAGCACCAAATATCAGAAAGCTAAAAGTAAAAAAAGTAATGCAAAAATTTTTTTCTGTATTGGTAACCGAAAAAAATTTGCCAGACACAAAACCTCATCAGTTAAATGACGTAGCTGATAAAATGTGTACTTATATTTTACTCGCTTTTGTAATGTGATGCAAACCGTGGGGATGGCTTGTTTACATAACACTTAAGCATATATTGTAAATAAATCTCTTACATTAAAACATTCTCTGATGAACAACACTTTAAATAAATGTGAAATTGTAGATCTTCAGTGCAGTTTCCTAAAATTCGTTTATTTTTCATTCCTTAATTTTGCGCGAAGTAACACGGAAAGTAAGATTCCTAAGGCAGCCCCGTGATACACGCTTTTTAGTAAAAACCTTAACATGAAATTCTTTCACATAGGCTGCTTACTTAAGTAAATAAAACGTACATTGCACAAATTGAGAATCAAACATTCAAGAATCCACGTTCAGAATGGTCCAAATGACTTGTCTACCCCGCACATTTCTTTGAATGTGGGTATACATAACATGTCACCCCAATAAAGTGTCATCGTCATCATCGCCTAACATGCCAGTTTACAACGCAACCAAATTAAATACAGCAAGTTGTATGTAAGCAATCAGATGTGATGGATTCACTGTCGCCAAGATGGATCAGGATGCGTTAAAAAAAGGTCCGTATGAACCACTATCATTGTTGTGGCACATATAGTGATACGCGCCTTGACCTGTACGATATTCAGTAAAGCATAACACTGTCGATCGTTGTCTATAGGTCGTTCGGTATAAAGTGGTCATTACATATTTAACCTTTCAAAAGTAACTAGCTATTACAGTATATAATTCAATACAAACAATAGTTCCATTTATCTTCGTACTGTTCACAGAGAATTACAAAATTTATAATGTTATATTTAATTCAATAACACGGGGACAAACTCGAATGAAATCGACATCCCCTATTAATTTATTTATGATATTTTATAGTTATTTACCGACTGTATAATTTTAATTTAGTGAGCACCAAAACAAAGTGACGTCATCTGCACAGTGCTTCAGCAACGCTCCATGCTTCAAACTCTTAGTTCAAAATTCTCGGATATATGGCGTGAGTTGTCTTCACGCTGGAAATTATTCGCTGACATTTTTTTCCATGTGCAATCAACATGGTTTCACACTCTCAATAATATAATTAAAACCGGTTTTAAATACCATCGCCGAATCACAATAAGTTGTTGGTATTTTGTGATTTGTTATTTTTTAGATTGCCAACGCTTGAACTTTAAGTTAAATTTAACTGCGAAACAGCCATTTTTTTTAAATTAAGAAAATACTGTTTATTGTTGCTGTATGTGCACCGTCGTGCACGGTAGTGCAACTGAACAAAGCACGGAGTCTTCAATAAAGTGCGTTATTACGATGTATGTTTGTTAGTGACGGTTTTGTGTTTAAATTCGAGAATAATGTGCCCATATTCACGTGACCCGTAACAAAAATAGTGAATTTTGTATAAATTAAAGTCGATGTACAGAATTCCGTATTGTGTAGACGTAAACACGCAGGTAAAACTTAGTCCACCCATGATCATAGCAATTATTCAACACCGTGTATTTTTCGTAGCAGTGTCGTGTAGGTGTACACATTGTACAAACCTATGCTAGTAAACGCAAATGTAATTGTTTGTTTACACGTCGTGGAAAGATACAAATAGGCCTAGAATAGAAATCAAGCAGGGCTTTTTTGAGTGCTCACGTTATCCCAAACCGCCGACAAAGAAATGTAAACGGGGAACAAGACATTAGTACATTAGGAACATTGCTCCGAATTCGAAGCCCACTCACGTAGCAGTAAACTGCATTTGGAAAGCGCCCTAACTCAAAATATGCTAGCATGTTAATTTATGTACTCAGATGCAGCAGTACACTGAACTAAGTACCGTACAGATTATTCAGCGGTAAAATGATGATGTTACCACTGAATCTGGTTGGTGAGAAGTTAGTAAACAACAGTGCTGTACTGCGACTCAAACTTGTTATTACTTGACAACCCATCTGAAGAAACGAAGCCGCAGTCACAACATTTGATGCATCTCATACGCACATCACGCCCAAGATGTTTAAACGAACAAGGTTCTATAAGCAGGTGGAAATTTTCTTTGCAGAGGGTATTGGAAAGTTGGTACACCGGTACATGTGCATGCGTATTGTTCATGTTGAAACGTTATTGTAGGATGTACGTATCTTTAGAAACTACGTACATTTTTATATTTATTTATAGAAAAGTACTTTTATATTTTAACAATAGTGTTCCCATATAGTTTAACAAATGTTTTCAGGTACGGTATTTTTACACACATATAGTTTAGGTACACAAAATATTTTTAAAATTATTTTAGGTTTTTTTTCAATTTACACAATTAACGTACATACAAATTATAGTTCCATACTGACTGTGTGTACAACATAGATATTTATGAAAAACCAAAGATTTAGGTACAGTTATTTACATAATACACAAATTTATTATACCATGCGTACTATTAACATGTCATAAAAAAACCTCATTGTTTCTATTTTAAAGTAAAGTAACAATATTCTTTTTTTTACCTTTCTTTCGGTATCTATATCGTCAAAAGTGTTACAGCAATTACGCCAACGAATCCCGATTACTGATGCCTTCTAAATTATCATATTGTGTACACTAGATGAAAATATAATCATATTTGTTGTTTCTTACATCTTATTGGAGGTTGAAAAATATAGCCCTCATTAATATTTGCAGTATATCAGTTAACATTCGCGAATTTCTACGTGCAATTATTTATAGGTATGGGATATAAATTTACGAATGTGAGGGAAACAGTAGGTGTAACTTTCCATAAACACATATCTCGAATTCGAATGTAATTTTTCATTGGTTTCTATTTATCAATCAAACTCCGCCAACCCTAGTAGCAAATAAAATAATTTTTCAGTTGGCTAACGGTCGGCAGAAGCGGCCAATGTTCGCTGGTAAGATCGTCTGCGTTTGATGCAATGGTTGTTAATCAGGCAATGTCAGGAAATATGTTTGTAGTTATACTGAAATAATTTTAATGTGGGCAACTTAGTTTTAAAAGTCTGACACATTTCAGTATACGGCCCACAAGCAGACTTAGCAAACTAACCCACAAGCATCAGAGTACAATAAGAATACTTCCGGTACACTTGTGGTTAATGCGTGGATGATTTCATTATGCATAATGTAGCCTTTGCCGCATGTGACCACGGGTGCATTCTGAATGTTTACTGCCTGTGGGCTGCTTATCACGATCAGATTTGTACAAGTGAGCCAGTTAATGTTTGCTATTTGGGAAGTTTAATGACGCCTCCCACAAAGCGCTTAAATTGTGTTGCAGTGGGCTCGCAAATACGTTTTTTAAAGGAATTATTTTACATGTGCCCATTGTGCCAACGTACGGAATCAAAACACTTCGGATAAGGACAAAATGTCATTGCTAAGACACCACTCTCATTAAAAAAACCCTGTTATACATCACAAGTTCAACTGCGATGTGCATTGTATAATAGAATGAACTCTACAATCGCAGATTTCACATTCTTCTTCTCAGAATTTTGAAAAAAGCGAAAAACACAAGAAATCAAAACGAGTGGCGAGACCCCGCTTTTAAGCACTGCCTAGCTGATATCTAGTTTGGGCTTAATTTGTGAAAACAGTCATAAATAGCGTCCGTTGTCACCGCGTTGTATTTGCTTACGTCTGACGAAACGGAGCTTCTGTTCGTTACGGCAATTCGCAGAGATGAACAATCAGGATCGGATAACGCGGGAGCGTGCACGTATAACGAGGGTAATTCTCGACAAAACGTCGTTTCTCGCGAGAAGCGTTGCACACAGCAACGTTCTGTAACGGCAGAACCTGCCCGTTGATTGCGAACACTCGGGGAGTTTCTCGGTGTTCGTGAAAGCTAACGGCGTGTGAGTAGCTCGTTTCAAACGCTGACCGCGCCACCGCATGTTGTTTTCGCGTTCACCACTGTTTTATGCCATTTTAATTGAGAGTTGGGTGAAACACCACAAACATTTGCCGATCGTAGAAGCGAGCTGCTGGTTTCTACGAAGCGGTTAAATTAAGGTCATGATACATTATTTCTACTACTTTTCCGATAGTTATTTTTTAAATCCTAAACGAGAGCTGATATCGAAAAACTGTTACACAGTTTCATAAAAACAATGTACATTGTGTTAACTAATTTTTCAAAGCGAAATACAAAGGTTTTAGCAAATTATGCAATTAAACAATTTCTCATTAATTAACTAATTAACCAAATCTACCAAGCTTTCTATTTAGAAAAAATATCAGGCTGCATAGTCAACACAATTTTTAACAAACCTGTGCAATAGTTTTTCGGTAACTGCTCTAGTTCAGGAATTAAAAATTAATTATCAGAAAGCAGTAGAAATGACGGAACATGACACTAGAGAAAAGTGTTTTGTGAGTACCATTCATAACAAGCATGCTTGGTTATCCGCAAACATTTACTCGTGCAGAAAGGAATTAAAATATTCCAACAAATATGTCCTATTGATAAGATTCTAATCGCAATAATGGAAACCACGTTCTACACGTTATATTCATTTTTTTCTCATATGCCATCATTATGGCATGACCAAAGATGTCAGAAGGGTCTCGATGAAGCATATCGCCAGGAGTGTGTTACCAAACAAACACATGACGTGGCTATGAACAATATGGCCGACTAATTAAAATATTGAGGAAATATTTCTTAGGACGTGAGTAATTATATCTAAAATATAGAGTTTTCAACCTAAAACATCTATTTAAGAGCGTAATACATTAATTTACCTAAAAAAAAAAAAAAAACCTGTCTGATGTGTACTTTTGAGGTTAAAGCGGTATAGCTGCTGGCCACGGTCGTAGAAGAACAGGTCTAGACACTCGCCTATCTAACAATGTATTCTGCTTGACCCCCTTGTTGTTTGGCTGTAGTTCGTCAAGTTACCGAGAATGTCGTACTTTTTGGCGCTGTAATCCGGGCGGTCGGACTCAAACTCCGCCCACTTTTTCCATTGTTAACATTATAAAGTAAAAAAAAAAAAATTTCTGGAGCCATGATTTAAAATTGTAAGTGAAGAAAATATTTCATAATTTGATAAAATATATAGGTTTTGATAAATTGTTTATCTTAGTGGGAGGGAAGTAGGCGGAGTTTGTGCTCGACCGCCCGGATTACAGCGCCAAAAATGTTTAGCATTATCGTTAACTTGGTGAACTGCAGCCAAATAACAAAGGGGTCAAGTTTCCAGGCGAGTGTCCAGGCCTGTTCTTCTACGACCGTGCTGCTGGCTAATTTGCTGAACACCTCTCTCCCTTCTTGGCTTCACTCTCCTGGCCATCATTCCTACCTTGTGCTACCCCCGTGGGCAGAACAGCAAGTCTTATAGTTTTCCGTCAAACATATCAGTAGCAAACTTTAGATACCGAAACGAGCACAGCTATTTAAAACTGATAGATACACTACGACAATATTTATAGTAAATTCATACGACAATGTCATATTTATTAACAAGTTTAGAAAAGTAATTTTCCTTGCACGATTTTTTTTTAAATTACTGCGCTGTTCAGTAAACTGCACATACAGGAGAGCCAACTTTCACGGACAAACCAGGGAAAATATTTTATCGATACCTTACGTGCACACCTGCAGCAGTGCTTCATAGTTATTGGCAGAGTGCATTTGTGACAGGAGTCACGCATTTGACTGTGCCAATGATAATTACGTCACTGCGACACCACACATCTGCGATTAGCCGGTAGATCCCAAATAAGTAGGGGCCCTGGTTTTTTTGCGAAAACAATTATGCCCCACTTTGTTTCAGTGTCTTACGTGCACATCTGCAGTTCTGCTTCGTGGTCAGTGATTGGATGTGTTAACTCTTACGAGCCTTGGGATTCTACCGGTATATCACAGCCGTGAGTTGTTGCAGAGTCTTTATTGTAATTGGCTCAGGCAAATGATATACGACTCTTCATATAGACACGCTGCCAAAAATCATAACTGTTTTCACCAAATATGACTGGCTCTAGTAGTTGGTCTTTACGTCTCATCGACAACAAGGTCATTAGAGACGGTGACACAGGCTTGATATGACAGAAGCTGGGAGAGGATTCGGCCATGGCCTTTATTAAGGAACCATCCCAGCATTCACCTGGAGCGATTTGGTGAAACCATGGAAAACCGAAATCAGACGGGGATCGAATCCGAGTCCTACCGATCGCGAGTCCAACGTGTTACCGTTGCACCACCTCACTCGGTCAAACAAAATGACATCTCGTTTGACCTGACACCATGGAAGTATCCAGCAAGATAAACTGCGCTTGAGAAGAATTACTCTTCTGTTACCCGTGTTACTGTAGCGGTTAACACAGCACTGAAGAAAATTGTAGCAGTGCGTTTCCATTTAATACGACAAATAGGGCTCTGTATAATAATACGACAACAATAACCCTGAAATACGCAAAAAAAAAAGCGCTCAACTTTTGTAACTTTTAATTTTCATGCATTTGTACTTTAGTGTCTGAGAAATATTTGTCAACTTGTAAATAAAAATTTTCACGCCTTCGTCACGTACAGTAAACTCCTTTACGAATGTAATTTTCTTCTTTTTCATGCGAAGTGTTTTACCTTAAATTTTTGTTGTGTTCGTAAACGTTTACGTTTAGCATAAAAACTTATATTATTTAGCCATCGCATAACATATTTTTTTTTTTTA
Source organism: Medauroidea extradentata (assembly GCA_003012365.1). NCBI lineage: Eukaryota > Metazoa > Arthropoda > Insecta > Phasmatodea > Phasmatidae > Medauroidea > Medauroidea extradentata. The sequence continues at coordinate 16,329 of PNEQ01007304.1, read as the reverse complement.
CAAATGTTCATCTAGCGTCCGCGGAAATGGGTGTCGTTGTTACAAAAGTTTAAAATTATTATCTGAATTTGTAAACAAAAACAACGAACAAAATATTTATTGACGGCGCTTAAACAATCAGAGGTTGAGATGGGATTGCTGTCAAACACAGAAGGATATGCACCTCACTGACAACGAACGGGATATGGCATCAGTACTGTACATAGCAAATGTCCACGAACATATAGCGTGCGACCTCCCCTAACGTCCAATGCTGCAGCACACATGCGTATTGTCTGTTCCACGAACTAGTGCATTTTTCGATAGGTGGCCTAATCCGAAAACTAAATCCAATATACAATTTTCGTCAAACAGTGGATTGGTTTAATAAATGAGAACATGAAAGTAAAGCAATGTGAACTGCAATGTAAATCTTACAAAATAAATTGTTATGCTCAAATTATTACAGAAACGTTTGCCAACGTAGCTGTCAGGAAAGTGAACTCTTTAATGGGATAGACTACTGCATGCTCTCAATGAGATGATGAAGAGTAATATTGTATCCCAAACGTGTTCAACTGGAGCCAAGTCTAACGAACGAGCTGGTATCTTGAACCCTCCACGTCCCGTATATCAACCATCAACATAGGTGTCTGTGGACGAACATTTATCATCCAACAGAACGGCTCATCAATGGCGCCAGCATAATACACTACATTCCACCCAGTGATTTATCCAATCGTTTCATTTACTTGTCCTGCGTATTCTACTTACAACAAAACTCAATGGAGATACTAATTAATGCGAAAAGAATTGTGCACCAATTTATTAGTTCTATCACTTGTGTGCAAATCTGCAGTTCTGGTTCAAGGTCAGTGATTGGACGTTTTACTATGACTTGTCTTGGAGTTATACTGTCAAATCATAGACGTATGGTTTCACGATTGCCTTTTTCTGATTGGTTGAGTCGAATAAGAGAGTCTGCACGTAGAAACGCTGCCGATAAACCTTGAGGCCGAGCTGCCGATGCACACGTAAGGCATTTAAACGAAATTACACAGAAATCTTTGCACGTACGTCGTCGTCACCCGATCCTGTTTATTTGTTTTTTTTTTCCTTTCGGAGAATATCATTCACGGGGGAGCGTACTTAACACGATGCGTTGTATGTGCTTCTGGAACTCTCTCGTGTTTAGCATTCATTTCACCGGGATATACTGCATCATGCATCGTAAATTATTGCAGTCATGCTCGCTTCACAGCAATGAAATGAATGAGTTCACAGGCTCACGTCATGCCTAGCTTCGTAGGTTTCAATTATGTCCGTCTCCGTCTTCCTTTGAAAAACGTTCGACTAGCATTTGACTTTACAATTTATGACAAACACTCATTCAAAACGTATGGGTTGCTGTATGAGCTTCCTGGAATGAATCTCCCATTTAGTCAGTCTCTGCTTACGGGACCACGTTGTTGCGGCACGTAATTGCTGGAGGCACGAGTATTTCGCGTATTAATCTGGCAACAACTTAGACTTCTCAGTCCTGTATACCCACTGGTCAAAGTTGAATATCCATTGGCTTCTAACCGTTCAAGCGGGTAGCATGTGTTAGCCCCACGAATTATTTTATTTACTAATGGCTTGCAATATCCAAAGGTTTGTCGAAACAGATGCCGTATAATCACAGAAGTTACAGTTATATATAGGTTATTAGCGTCCAGCCTAACCTAGAATCAATACCCGAAATATTCGTGCCTCTAGGAAATACGGAAGCCTGCTTAACCTCTCTACTTATGTCTTGATACCGGAAAAAGTCGCCAGTTCATTGACCTGCCACCAATAATATCAGTGTATTCAAGCAGACAGATGCTGTACATTGGCACAGTGGTACCAGAGGCACAGACTAAATAGCAATACAGACGCGAAATGACGTTGCCAGTCGTTTACGAACTTCGTCGCTTATTGGCTGCCATGAGACTGATGATACCAGCCCCGTGTGTGTTTGGCTCCTGCATGTTACGGCAGGTTTTCTATTGGCCTAGGTGCCGATTATTAGAGCAGCTGCCTCATGCTGATTCGCAGTAGGTGTTTCTGCCATGTTGCTGGCCAGGGTAGCCATTTTGCTGGCGTGTGTGACTGAGTTCGCTGGCCTACCGGCAATTTAACTTCTGTATTCCTAAATATTCTGTGCCCAACCTTCTGTCGCTTCTTTATTATTGATTCAGCGCCCTACAAGAGGTGTAAAATAAGGCAATAACCAATTACCAACGTGTGGAGACGATGGTTTATCGAGGGAAAACTTGACTGTTTGCTGGATTTCAATGCACGTTCAGTTTACCAGACTATTACTGGCTTTCGCTTGTACGTAGCGTAGTTACCCTATTTGACTGAGTCAGTAAGAATCCCACTATTGCAATATTTGGTGCCTGTTATTGGCCTGCGGATAGTCATGTTGTGACAGTGCAGCGTTTTCATAGGCATGTTGTCACAAAATATTTTCGTGATGTACCATCATCTCTACCAATGTGGCATCAATATACAGTTGTTTGAGTCCTCGCTTGTGCCCAAAACTAAAAGCGAATTTTCCAAGTCTCTACTTATGTCTCAAAGCACTGAAATGTGAATATCCCTGTAAATATCGTTCTGTGGAGATCGTCACTTTCATCCATTTGTTTGTATTTCCTGCATTTGCTGGTTGCCCATGTGCTCAAATATCCTCTCATAGAAAACTTGCCCAGTGTTGTGCCGTAAACATGTGTCATCAATACTTGTGGGCTGCCGTTGGAAAAGTTTTAAAAATATGTTTTAGCGGCTGAAAATTACGTTTCGTGCGAATGTTTTACAAATATATTTTTCTATCAATCCCTTAATCCCATATTTTCAAGCGCTACGCTTTATAGCCTCCTTATTTTATTATGATTCTGGTCCGTTCTAAGTGAATTTCGTTTACGATTTACTTGACTCGTGTAAGCAAACAAACATTATTTTTGACCATTAAGGGCGCTGCTACTTGAAAGCCTTGTCATGTACTTATAAGGAATTTACTTGTTAAAATTGTATTCGGCTGCACTCAGTAATCTTAAATGTGTTGTCATTTTCAGACACAAAAGTTTTTTTAGAAGAAGATAATAATACTACATGAATAAAAGTAAAAAGAAGAAACATATGGGATGATGTTTTCAAGCATGTTTTTATAATGAAAGTACTTCCTTAGATAGCAGTCTTTCGCAGCCACTGTCGTAATTTTCTTGGCTTTTGCAACACAAGTTGAGGTAAGATGTCGAACGAACGTTTGGAATTCTCAGTCGTCGATAAAATCTTTACTACTCACCATAATTCGACGGGGATTTTCGTCGAGTGGATATTTTATTAAAGGGCGTCAATTTATACTGCACTAGGCAGGAGTATGTTTTGTTACTAAGTAAAAGATTTAAAAAAATGTTTTTGGAAAAATAAGAGATTGAAAAAACAAAATCCGTAAAAATGGAAATGGCAAATTTTTATTAATTTTGGTATGATAATATATATATGTATGTATAATAACAGAATTTCAAGAATATTCGCGTTTTGATTTAATCCGGAAACCTCTCGCGCAGAGGTTTGCGGTTGTTCATACTATTTTCAAATCAAAACACGAGTATCTTTTACTGTAGAGATCCGAATATTGTCGTATTAAAAATTTTAAAAATTTATGTTTTCCATTTTAATGAATTTTGTGGTTGCAAGCCTTTATTCTTCTAAAAAAAGTTTTAATTTTTTTACATGATAACAAACCATACTACCACCTGCTGTATAAATGTACGGCCACTAATAATATATCTACTCGGCAAAGCAGTCCCATCGAAATACGATGAGTAGCTCAAATTTTATTGTCGGTTCAGTATGCCAGTCGTTTACTCGACATTTAATCCTTTCGGTACCCCTTGACATGTGTAAGGACATGCCATTTATAGCGCCCTGCTATCTACTGTTCCACAAACAGCAGATACGGCTGACTAAAGATTAGAAGAATGATTCAGTTACGTGGAACAATTCTTAATTCTTTTGAATAGCTCAAGCTAAATTTCTTGTTAGAAATAACAGCGCGTACAGTTAACTTCGTTCTCAGGAATTCTTGCTCTTTATATATATATATATATATATATATATATATATATATATATATATATATATATATATATATAGTCACAGCGAGCAATGTGGCGCAGTTGTAACACGACGGACCCACATTCGAGACACATGTTTCAGACATTCTGATTTTAGTTTACTGAAATCGCACCAGGCGAATGCTGAGATGGTATATTAGCAAAGGTCCATGGCCGATTCCTCCTCCAGTTCCGATCATCGTGACAAGTTTTGTGTCACCTTCCCTAATGACCTCGCTGTCGATAAGAGATTAGGCCCTATTAACTTTTAGTTAAAATGCGTTTAATTCACTGTTCACATTGCCGGTATTACCACATTTTCATCTCGCCTTTGGGCATCCCTAAAAAAAACTATCAATGTAGAAAATGTCATGAGTAGAGACCGGAAAATTTCGCGGTTTCACTGACCTCTAGGATAGCCTCCAAGAACATACATGTACGGAAGTAGACAGTAGATGTTCACTGACTGCTCGCTAGCGCATTGGTACCAACGTGACTACACCTGCATTTAGTTGTTATTTTATTATTGTCTCAGTGCCTTCCACGAGGTGACAAATAAGTCAAGGTCCAATTGTGAAAGTGGCACGGACTTACATTACTTCGAATTCCAGCTTGCACCTTAAAGAAAACGCGATTATTTTCATGTCTCTAGTCATGAGATGTGAAAAGCTGCTGATCAGTTCAAAACGAGAAAATCTTCATCAATTAAATTTAATTTTCTTTCAGTTGACAAGGTTGCCATGAACCTATTTTGTATATTGTATTCGTTCAACATTTAATATACTATTAAACTTAACCACATTTAGAATAAATGTGCAGTTGTTCTACGTTATGTCTTCGCGATTCCCTATGACTTTTTTAATTAATCAAAATAATTTTTGTTTAATACTGCAAAATAATATACATTACTTGAATTTAAACCTGATGTGCAATTGTCGATATATTTTTTCTGTCGGAAAATGGTACACTTTTTTCTGCTTAAAACTTTCAAAAATATTTACAACTCCATACGAGATAAAATAAACATGTTCATAATTAAGAGCATGCAAAACAAATATTTAAGTCAACTTTTCATGTATTTTCAAAACATTATATAAAGCCCCGTGCAAAAAACGTAATAAGTGCCCTACGAAATACAATTTCAATTAAATGTGTTGACTACAAAAACACTTGCAGCTACATTTATGAAAAACACATTCTAGTTTTATTATTTAAGGTTTGAAAGGTAGTATAAAACATTAAATTGTATGGCAAGAGAGACTGTTTCACCTACAATATTACATTTTGTTGTAATTTATTTCAAATAATTATGTTTACAATAAAATTGTAAGTGCGAAAAAATATTATTCAAAATTTATTATTTCCAAGTTGTCAACACGACTTATGAACCTAGTTTACGCAGTATTGGTGTAAATTAATCCAAAATATCCAAGCATAAAATGTGTGTACAGTTGGTCTTATAGTAAAATATATCTAAATTATTTAATTAATCATATCGTACAGAGTTTTTCACATACTATATATCTGTTTAAGATTATTATTTTTAAAAAATTTACACTGATGTTCAATCTTACGAAAATAAATGCCAAAACCAGTTTTTGAACAGTGTCCTTCATGGTCAAGCTGAAAAGTTGACGACACTAGTGCTGCGTGCTTCTTAAATATACGCGTGACCAAGTAGTTGTTTGCTGTTTTGCGCAGTTATAAACATGTCTTGGCACTGGAATGGAATGTTGAGAATTACGGATCAACTTGGCATTAAATCTTTTATTTGGAAGAAAGTAGCTATTTGCTAAATAAAGGTGGCAAGAATTACTTTCTAACATTCCGTTCGTTTTCAACCGTTCTATAACCCTGGGTTAAAACAGTTCCATTTAATTTATGCCACATCTAATTTTAGTACTGTCAATATTTTTACATAGTAATATTCCGGTTATGTTACAAACACAATTATTAAACGCATGTCGTCGATACATTTTGTCTAGGGATTCGGATATATTTGATAAGGTTGGGACAGTAGTTAAGCACTGCGATTCTCAACTAGAAATATTTAAACAAAGCACAGAATTTACAGAATCACTCAATCATAAATAATAATGACAACAATCCATGGGACTTATATATAAAGTGCTATAGCCCTAGTGGCTGTAACAAATAAATGTTGTATATTTTTCGTCTATTTGATGTAAATATAAATTTGTAGAGAGCATATAAGTCACATTTTGGGGAACAATATGTATGGGCTGAAAATGCTGACTAAAGTTTTTCAAAAGTACTGATTCTACCTTCAATATTCACGGTCTGCAGCAATTTTCAACATCATGTTTTTATTTTTGTTTGTACCAGATTTTTTTCTTATTTAATACTTAAATTGTGACTAAATTTCGCTCTTAAGAATTTTTTTTATGTCTCATAGATTTCCGTACTGACTCGTAAACGACAAATTGCGTTTTACGGTTTTATTCGCGCCACTAAAACCAACTATCACACAGCAAACTGAAAAAAAAAAATTACGGTGAATAACAATGCTGTAAACTACAACGTCTCCTATATAAAAACCAAGTATTGAAATTTTGTATTAACAAAATTAGCTAAAATTTTAAAATTAAAATTTTTAAAAAATTCAGGAAATTTTTAAAAACATAACAAAAATAAGTTTTTTTGTTTTTATGTAGAAGGCGTTGTAACCTACAACATCGTTATTCACTGTATTTTTTATTCGGTATGTTAGTTGGCTTTAGTGGAATGTATAAAACGGTAAAATGCAAATTTGAACGATTGCAAGTCATTACGCAAAAAAAAACTATGAGACAAAAAATTTCATCAGAGCAAAATTTTGTCACAATTTATGACTAAAACGAGAAAAAAATATCTGCTACAATTATAAAAATACGACGTTGAAAATTGATGTAGCCACTGTGTATTTTTTTTCCCTTGAAGATAAGGAACTGGACGGACGTTAGGCACCGTCTGCTTCTCCTCTGCTGTAAGAGAAAGCTGTCTCTGCAGAGGAAACTTGTATGTACATAGAAAATTGGTTGGAAAGTTTAAAGAACTGGAATGGTTATTTTACTGATTTTTAAGTCCCTGTGTTACCTTATTCGATAAGCTTATTCAAAAGCAAAGGGTCATCTCAGCGCCAATTTAAAAAGAAACGTGATTAGCTCTGTGCAGTAGGCTGTATAGATGCATTTTTCACTAGTCTCAGGCACGTAGCCATAATTTTTTTCAGAACCTCAGTACTGTAGTTGAAAGTACAACGGCCCACAGAAAAAAAAAACTTTTGTAATCACCACAAAATATTTTGTCATTGTGGACCTTACAAAAGTTTTTGTAGTGACCACATTTTTTTTTCTGCCACCAGTATAGTTTTGCAGAGACTAAAAAGAATTATTGTAACCACTAAAAAATTTAGTGAAGTACGTATTAACAAAATATTTTGAGGCCACTAAAAACAGTTTGTTCTGTGTTTCCTCACAGTTTCGTGGAGGTTGGAGTTGGAGGGTATATATTCCGATACCCAATATCCACCCCATACCCAGACCCCACAATTATGCACCCTTCAGCCAATATAAAATTCATCAAATGTGCCACCTACAGTATGTCAAAAACGTTTGGCGAGCCTGTTTTTTTGTATTTGCCTGTCTGTAATGTTTTTTAGTCAAATGTTATATCTTAAAAATTCTGCACGACGTGAAAGAAATATAATTAGCTGTCAGCATTGATAGTTTTATAACGTGATTGATATTATATAATAGTCGATTTATCATTGATACATTTAAATAGATGTTAAAAGTAAAATAAAATAGCGCGCAAAGAAGGTATAAGAGAGCTCGGCAGGACAAACATGATTTGACAGTTTTCTGAACTTCGTTGTTATGTCTTGATGCAAGTATCAGTGTGTGGTTCGGTGGTAGAGATGGCCATTTTCCCTTAACTGGACCACGATAAATGGAGCCAAGTAAATAAATAAAAAATAAAATATTACGAAACCTACCTGGGTCATGTTCGTTTGCTCAGTCACGTGACTTAAGTTTTGCTTGCTCACAAGGTTAGTGTCTTAAAGGCCTGCGACTAACTTTGATGTCTGTCTCGTGACTTGCTGAATCCTAAGAATCTCTGTTCAGGCTAATTTTTGAAAGCATTAGGTTAACAGTTGTCCGCTCTGCCCGGGATAACCTCGTGATTCAACGAGTTTATAGTGGGTAGGACCAAATTTCAGCATCAATTGTGTAAATAACCGGAGTGGAGTTTACGAGTTTACACGCATCCAATGTACTCACGAGAGCAACAATTCCGTTAACTCCTCGCTGCCCTGCTGTCGAGCACGGTAAGCGTTTGTTAGCAGACGAATGTCATCCTTTGGTATGAAACAAAGGTAAACAGTTGCCAAGCCAAAGTCACAACGAAATGAAACTGAATCCAGTGTGTTTAAAATATCGAAGAAGCAAACATGATACGAACTTAATTTGTAATATAAATAAGTAAGTAATTAACATATATTTCCGCCGTCTTAAAACTCTGAACAACAAGCATTACAGACTTTTATCCAAACCCTGGTGATTGATAAAACCTTGCCGCGCGACTGATAAACCCTACCCTTATTCAGCACGTAAGTTTCTATAAACACATGTAACTGCCTTCGGCCCAATATAAAAACCGAGTTGTGACTCATTGGCCATTTATGTACTAGTGCCCTTAAGGATAATTCACAGCCTAGCATCCTTGAAGAGCGCAACTTGAAGGACGTAGCCATTTCTTATTCGTGTCCGAATTCTACCGAGCATCCAGGATATTTACTTCCTTCCACACATCCTTGGCTCAAGGATGCGTAACACACATCCTTGCGACAGTAGTTTGTTTGAACTGAGAATTCGGACGTTAACACAAATGCAACCTGAACTTCGGAGGACGGATTGCTGCGAAAGCTTCGAGAACTCAGTCATCCAAGGATTAATACTACGAATTTGTAAACTGCTAATGTTGAAACTAAGAATCTTGTTTGTGCCGATATTCGGCGAGCATAGCCGAAGTGGATTTTACATAACGTAACTTCATAAAACTCAATTGTTCACTTTCTCTTGCTGGCAGAGATATCAGTACCTATATTCCGTCTGTGGTATTATTTATTTATGAATGTAACTAATTTTCTCGGCAGATTTATTGAACGTAACAAAATTTTATAGTAAATTATAGCACACGTGAATTTCATATAGTAAAAATCCGAAACACGTCTTGTGAAGTAATGTTTTGACCAGTTTAAAGCGAATACCCAACTAAATATTCTTCGCACATTGAAATAAATGTTTTGCGAAATGTACAGTACATGTTGAAAATAGAACAACAGAACAAGCATGACCCATACTAATGTTGCTTCTATTACAGGTTAGAAAGAAAACATGTTTCCTTACGGGAGAGTTAGACAGGAATAAATTCTGCCACTAGATGTGTAATTTCGCTAACTGGTCTAAAAAAAATTCGAGACCGTAGAAAAAATAAATGTTACGAGGCATGCCAAACAGAAAAGTCTTTTAATTTAATTCTGAAGTAAACAAAAAAACAACAACCGTTTCGGATTTCAAGTTATCTACTTCATGTAACTTAACATTCACGAGAATCTGTGGTTGATCGGTTTACGCTCATAACCGACACCAGCGCCCAAGCGGCGTAAATTTTCCTTGTGCCAAACTTTTAACATTGATCTTTCTTACCTGTAGTGGACCTTATAAACCGTTCGGGATAAAGTGAGCAATAAAACTTTAACCTTTGAAAGATATCACTTGTTTTTTTCCTAGCGGTTACTACACATAATTCAACATCAATTATATTTCTCGTACTGATTACATGTTTGTCAGCGAAGTGACACAACATAGTTCCGTGTATTTTACTATTTAAATACAACAATACTGGAACAAAATCTACCGATATCGTCATACTTGTAATTTATTTAGTTAATAAACATTTATTTAATGAAACTATATGGGTTCCTACCGACTTTACAATTTATCTTATACGCGCAAACATCAAGTGGCATGCCCAGAGAGGTTAGAGATTTTCCGTAGTTAGTCGTTACGCGCGGAAATATATGCACAGTAAAATCTCACTATATCAAACATGAAAAAAACTAGACGATTATGTATTCTGTAATGAAACTTCTTTAAACTGAACGCATTTTACATTATTTTCGTTTAAGAGAGGTATTTCAATTTATACTTTAAAGTGAGAAATTTTTTAACCTGAAGTTTGTTGTAACGAAACTTCACTGTATTAGCAGAAAATATAACTTTATGACAGGTCTTTTTTGAGTGCTCACTTTATCTTGAACCTAGGCTTTGGGAATCTTCGGCAAGGATCTGTTTTCCCTGTTCCAGTCTATGGACCCTGGCTTTCGGACGCCTCTTGACGACGCGCAGGCAATGGGGTGCTATGACTTGAATGGTGAAGGGAGGGGTGGGGGACGCGGGTCCCGGCCACGCCGTCCTAGGCGCTGCTAGTTGGCGCGGCGGCCGCTGACGGCGCTGTGGTCGCTCGGGCGCCGGGATACGCGGGCCTGGCGCGGGACCCCGGGCTACCAGCCAGCCGACCGACAGTCGCCGATCGCGGACGAGCCGCGGTTACCGGTTATCCGCGCGCGCTCAGGGTGGGCGGCTGATACAAACACACACTCTCTCTATTTCTGTGTATATATCTTCTTCCCCTCGTCCTCGTCGAGACCTCTTAGCAACTCGCGTGTCCCCCTCACCTCGGGCGGGCATGACGGGGGAATCTCTCGCCGTAACCACGAGAACTTCTTTGTAATCCCTTCACAGGAAACTTACAAGAAGAAAAACCCCTGCAACCAGTGTGTCGCGATATAGACAAACTCTCCCACGGGGTTCAAGCCAGTTCTCCCAAACACACTGCTGCGACGGTTGTGATGTCAGACGCGGACGAGATGTCAAAGACGAGTCAACTGCTCCAGGACACAGCCTACAAGTTACGGAAGGACGAGGTGCAGTGAAGCTGGTTTTGGAGCTACAAGATCATCTTCATCCGTCACACACGTGTCCGCCGTCCGTTGTTAGAGGAAGCACGCCTGCGAGGATAACAAGGTTTGAACTTTCTCCTGCGTTATAAATTTGTTTTTGTTCTCCTTCTCTTCCCCCGTAATTTCTCTCCCAATAGCCATGCACTTGTATCTTTAGTGGCATATCGGTTACGTAACTTTTTCTCCCCCTTCGAGGCGCGAAGTTGTACCTGTTTGGAGCGCGCAATTTTACGATGTCTCTCTCGTTCCGCTGATGTGCTTTCAGGAAGTAGACGCTTACAGGATGACCTTGGTAGCACTCTCAACTCAACGTACATTGCATTAACCTTGTGGTTAAAAGAACAAAACTCGAACCTTGTGGTTTCTACCGTTGAATTATACATATGAATGGATGGTGAACGCTTCACAGCGCTATTTGTTTGAATTCTGACAGTCTATTCTTACGGTACAAATAGTACTTTTTAAGTGTCGTGATTATAAAAAAAACTATTAGTAATTCTATATTTTACTATGATTTTAATCATGAACATGTCGTTTATTTAAATTATTATCTCAACAATAAAAAAAGTCGTAAATATGCGCATATCTCTTTATTTTCAAACACGCAATTTACTATTGGCGCAAGTATAAACTAAGCTATTCAAAGTTCAACTGATAAAAGAAATATTATGTTCAAATATAACACTGCGGATGTAGCTTCCAGATAAAAAAATATATAACTTGAAAACATATAGGTTTTATTTTTTTATTCCAGTATTTCTAAAACCTTGAATAACATCGCAGATATTACTAAATCCTGGTAATCGACTAAACCTGGTCATGTGACCGAGATAACCTACCCAAATCCAGCGAGTGAATATTCATAAGCCCCTAAAGATGAGACTTCAATATATGTCGGTAATACTGTTTGATTCTAAAAATTAAATTAATTGACGTTTCGCAAGCAATTTCTGTATTTTACTATGTAAAATTGAATTTTATATATATATATATATTTATTTATTTATTTACATATATGGCGTGTAGTAAACTTTGTGACGCAGATAACGGTCTACTCAAACAAACGACTAAAAAACTGTCTGTGTTATTTGTAAGGAATAAATTAAAGCTAAAATTATATGTAATTTTTCTACTTCCGAAAAAAAATTAAGATTATTTATTTGTTTCTCATTACACGAGGTTAGATAACTAGAAAATCGCGTGACCAATAGCCTTTTATTCAATGAATTTATAAACGTATGTTGAGAAGCTACGTTATAAGGGTTACTAAAAATCTACGATCTAATTGTTTTACAGAAAACTAATATGTAAATTATATTTATTTTCGTAATTCTTTTAATTTCCCCGGGATTGTTGATGAACTGAGTAGCTGACAAATTTTAACCGCAGGAACGCAATGCAAGTCATGTCTATTGCTTTGCAAAGGCGGTCGGATGTTTTATTTTTTTATTTTTGCGGTTGCATGTTGGCGACTTGTCGCGGGTGGCATGTGTGACTGACGGGGCTTTATCGCTAGGCAGTTGAGTGTCACGTGTTTACGAATGACAACGATTGGCGTACCATAATTCGACGGTACAACCACCGGTTCTTTTTTTTCCCCCTGAAACAGCGAGACTGGTTCGTATCTCTGCCTGTGGCAAATTAATAGTATTGAGGGAAATTAATAATTTTGTATTTCCATGTTGCCTTTCTCCCCTAATTCTCACAGCAGCAAAACCGACGAGCCTTATAATATTACTTCGAGGGAAAAAAATGTTGTGTGTAAGATATTAACTGAGATTATGGTATATCGCGAAAAGTTTTTGTGACAACAAACACTTGAAAACACTGTAGTTTCTTCTGACATAAATGATTGAGTGCTATACGTATGACACAGTGTAGGATTTTTATTAGCTCAGTCAAATAGGGCAACAGCTATACGTACAAGCGAAAGCCAGTAATCTGTTCATAAGTTTAACATGCGTTGAAACTCAGGAAACAGTAAATTTTTCCCTTGATTAAACATCATCTTTGGTCATATGTATACACTTGGAAAACGCGAAAATATTTAAAGTCGACACAGTCGCCAATTAACAGTAGTATCTTCATCCTACAATAATTGCATGGTGAAATTTGTGACACGTGTGAACAGTTTTGGGACAAATGACATAGGCTTTGAGTTAAACTTTTACACGTATAACTGGGTCTGTTAAAGAGAGGAACAGTGCTTAAAAATAGGTAGCCACATCGATACAAAACCTTCAGTGTTATATAAAGTCTAACTAAACAGTCTGCTTTACTTTTACCGTGATTTTCCATTGTGTCTAATCGTTAGAGCCCGGTAATTTTCGCGAAAAGAATTTTGCAGCACTTTGTTTCACTGCCTTACGTGCGCACCTGCATCTTTGCTATGTGGTCAGTGATTGGATGCCGTAACACCCAGCGTGTGGAGGTTAAACCCGCAAATCACAGACGTGATGTGTGAAAGTTATCCGTGTACTGATTGGCACAGTCAAATGAATAACAACTCTGCACAAAAACACTCTGTCAACAGCCATGAAGTTGAACTGCAGGTGTGCACGTAAGACACTGAAACAAAGTGGGGCAAAAATCTTTTCGCGAAAACTACCGGGCCCTACTAATCGTATGGTACCGTTCAGTGACTTAAATATGAGTGCACATGTAACTTATTCAGACAAATAATTGTATGTAATTCTGCTATTAGCCTGTAGATTTTTCAGTTTATTTTGTGACAGTATATCGCGAAAACGTTTCTACCAACATATCCTTGAAATCGCGGCAGTTTCTCGCCAGATGTGTGATTGGTTGATATTCGTCTGACACAACGTAGCTGCCTGTAGGCCAATAACATGCATAAAACGTTAAAATAGTGTGATTACTGATGGTTCAGTAAAACAGGGTAGCAGATCGTCGTACAGGGATAAGCCTGTGAGTTTTTGATAAGTTGGATGTACTTTACCCCGGGAAAACTTGTCTGTTTGCTGGGTTTCAACGCACGTTCAGCTTAATAAGAATTACTGGCTTCCTCCTATGCTTGGAGATGTTACCCTATTTGACTGAGTCAATAAGAATCCCACTATTGTAATATTTGATGGCTGCTATTGGTCCGCAGAGAGATTTAGTTGTGTCAGACGTATATTACCCTATCACACTTGTTGCAAGAAGCTGCAGTGTTTTCAAGGATACGTTGGCCATCACATTTTCGCGATACACAGCCATCTTAAACCATCATGTGTAACAAAATTCTACGGCGAATATTTGAAAGTATTTGTACTGCATAGCAAATGAATATAACGAAAATCTTACCTAGTTTCACCGCCTTGGGCTATAGACCGATAAGCACTTTGGTAAGTCCACCCCTATTCATATTTCATTTAACTATGCAGTACTCAGTTTCACAAATAGCGAATAAGTTTGACCATACACTAACTGATTACAGGGGCCATGGTGCCCGAGGGGTTAGACCTCTCGCCTCCCACCAAGGCGATCCGGGCTCGATTCCCGGCTGGGCTGGTCCCCGGAATCGTGTCGGATGATGCCGCTGGTCAGCGGGGTCTCTTAGGGATCTCCCGTTTCTCTCGTCTTCATTCCTGCGCTGCTCCGTACTAACGTAATGTCACCCCTCACCAGTGCTAGAGACCTGAATGTTAAGCCCTCGCCGAACTCTTCTCACATCACTGACTAACATAACGCTCTTGAGCTAACTACGATATGTGAGAACGATATGTGGGCGTCTTGCAAAATAATGCACAGTTCGAACATTTATAATTTTGCTTCATTTCGGCTGATTTTCATAACATAATTAGTTATAGTTTAGGCCGGAAAAACTGTGAAGTATGTTGCTACCAAAAAAATTATGTAGGCAACAATTTACGATTTATTTATGATAAAAATTGAAGGCAGTCTTCGATATGGAGTGCATATTTGTTCTAAAAATATTTTCAAAAATGCTATAAACCGGGCGTGGCTTAAATACCACTGAACACTTTAGTTTGGCCTTTGTAAATATAGTTGTTCTTACTTACGTTGTATATTATATTGTAACGTATTCACTGACAGCAAAGCCATGTAGTAAAATGAGTTCCCTATTTTGATACATCTTTTAGATCTTTTTTTTTTTTTTGTGAACATAAGAGATTAATAACTGGTATTCTAACTATCAAACGATTTTGACAGTTTCGCGCAACCTTGTTAGCCGAGTCCTCGAAAGTGTTACGAATGAAGACAATGTTGAAAACAAAATTAAACACCTAAACAATCGCTGTCTAAGAATTCAACTGCAAACAACCTAACCCGGTCTTCTATTTTCATTAGAAAAATGAGTTTCACGTCTACAGTCCGTATTATATGACGTAACGTGCATTATACCCACTTATTTAATGAATTTAACAGGAGAGGAATGTGTATTTGTTCATTCTCATTACGACTACGCACTGGTGTAAAAATGCCCATGGAGTTATTCTACAATACAGAATATTCCTGAACTACGGGTACAAATGCTGTGAGGTGATTCCCTATCCAAAGAAGGGATAGAAAACCTAAGGCCTATACGAACAATGTCGTACTGTTACTCATGGCCACCCTTAAAATAGGCATTTAAAATGGTTCTAACTGAAAATAATAGAACCTACAGGATATTAAAGTAAACATCTGTAAATTATGATGTTACTTAACGTAGACCTTAAGCTTCTGCACAATTGTGGCGTACTAACATCCCCTACCTTGAGAAATAGGAGTTGGTATGATTTTACCCTCACAAGTTGTGTGTAACCCTGGGGAATTTATTGTTATTTTCAAATAATTATTATTCATACTAACTGCACAACACACGTCAACTTCATGGAACATTCAATGTAAACTCATTTTTAAAAAATGAGGGTGTTCTTGGTTGCCTGCCAAATACGGAACCCAGGTTACAAGGCTGGTCGTAACTTTTACTTCACTGAAAAAAATACTTATTAGTAGGGCCACGATTTTGTCGGGAAAAGATTTTTGCCCCACTTTGTTTCAGTGTCTCTCGTGCACATCGGCAGTTCTGTTTCAAGGTTATTGGCAGCGTGTCTATGTTCAGACACATTTCTCATTTGACTGCACCAATCAGAATAAGATTATTGTGAGTCTGTACGTCTATAATTTGTCAAGGCCAGTGAGAGTAAAATCATCCAATCACAGACGATGTAG
>PNEQ01007303.1:0-40775 GCA_003012365.1 Medauroidea extradentata | reverse complement strand
TACAAATTTTCATCCCTTAATATCAAATGGTTCCCGTCAAATTCAATAAAAACCATACTTGCAACCCCATCTTCACAGGGGTTTCCTGCCCTTAGGAGTGGTTTCCAGGCATTCGTTGCCAGACATTTTCTAACTGTTATTTTGCAAGGAACATCCTGTCACAGTTTGTCGCAGAGCTGATGACTCACCCTGTATAATAGCAGATAGTGTACTTGAAAATTTAGCTGTGTGATTATACACAACCAGATATTGTAGGTCTATAAGTTAACCTCATGACAGAGACATTGTGGGCCTTATTGTTCTAGTTATATCGCTTCATCTTTTTATGACCTACAAACAACAACGAACAAAAAACTCTCTGTTAGTAGATGCAACTAAGAACTGAATAGAGAAATCACAATAACTGCAAACCTATGCTAAGCTTATGATAATAAATAGTAAGTCATAATTTTTGTTACTCTTGGGTCAATGCTGAATAATTTTCAACAAATATGTTTATTTGATAACATCCAGCATTAGGTTGGTTTACAATTTCTTTGTATTTTTTATCAATAATATACTTGTTCTAATAAGATTGGTATAAACATTACAGTAAACTTATTATAACTTTCAATGTTTCAAGATTTTTTAACAATTTGACAAACATCTAATTAAGTATTAATTAATAATGTTGTAACAACTTTTAATTGCACTTGAACTGAAAGAAAAGAAATTAGACATTATTTTACACAAGCTATTGAGAGTATTCTTGATCAAAACTGTTGTTTGTTTCTTGTAGCATAATTACCGTATTTACTATAGTGTAAGATGCCATCGAGTCTAAAACGCACCACACTTTTAGAGCTACAAATGTTAAAAAAAAGTTTACATGCGAGTCTAAGACGCACTCCAGCCTTTATTTTCAAAACAAGTCCGACCTTGCCGTCATGTGAACTGTCGCTTGTTGCCCCACCAGTCCAAAGCAAAGCTACAGACAGGCGTGTTTTTTATAGAAGCTGCAGCTGCTGTACCGCCTCCCCCCTCCCCCATAAATGTCCGATAGTCACGTGCAGCTTGCATCCTGTCTCGCCGCAGCTGAGCTACATGTATAGCATCCTCCCTTCCCCCTTCAACGTCCCAGCCATCTTCGTTACCATGTATGGCAGAAGATCCGGAAGGGAAAGGGGAGATAGAGCCTGTACATTTTTTGCCATAAAAGAAACAAAAATTAGAACAACTCACTGCACTTTTTTTTTTTTTCATAAAAAAAGACTAAAAGGATAAGCACGTGTCTCATTTCATAAACGAAGCAAAAATTAAAACAACCCAGTGTTATCTCAAAACAAGTCGCACACTCTTGGTTACAACTTGGCGCGTATACGTTTTTTTCTACTAGTGCTCTTCATATTGATTCGTACAGATAAGCACAATAAATCGCTAGTAAACGCCCTTGGGTACACAAAGTACAGAAACTTCAGCAATTAAATAGCCACGAAGCCAGTGAAGAACAAGGGTGACCAAAAAAAATACAGATAACTAGACCATTGTGGAGTTTTAATGTTATCGCCGTTGTCTATGTCACATGTCTTTTCTCTATCATTGTTTTTGTGTTCAGAGAGTACCGCTTGACCTTGGAAACTTCTGCTGTGTTATAAATCGCTCGGTACGTGGCTCTGCGCTTCACTGAGGTGTTCAAGTGGCTTAAGACTCAAATACAACTCGTTTTCATTCCCGTTTGCGACGTGAATTGAGATGAGGTTTTTGTTCATGCTTATTTATATTCTATATTAATGACGCGACACTCCTAGTAGTTAGTTTTCTACTGGAAATGGAAAGGACTTAATGCTTGAATCACAATAGTATAATGGACGCGACACAAATAAATAAACTTGTCAGCCAATGAGTGTCGAGCACTGACATTACAGAATCCTCAACGCTGATTGCTTGATAAGTTATTTTATTTGTTTCACACTATTGTGATTTCAGTAACTTTGACGCTAATTGACTGACTAGTTATTTAATTTGCTTCGTGCTGTTGTGATTCCAGCATGTTAGTCACATCAACACATGTACCCACCAAGTTGCCACACTTCTCCAGGATTCTTAAATATTTTACCACAAAAAAAATTTTTAGCAGCCTTTTTTTATGTAACCATTAAATAACCACTGAAATACACTGCACTGCAATAAAAAGTTTTAAAGCACAACCGTTGGTAGTAAAACTTATTCAAACTTGTTTTGCAGGTTTAAGTTGAAGGTATCATGGCCGGTATTTCAAAAATAAACACAAGACAAATCACATAAAGAGCACAATGTTGTCAACGTAATAGAATCAATCAATACTGATCGAGATTGACAACATTAGTGGCAGTAATCAAGTTCTTGTTGCTGCCATAGTGGATTCGCAGGCTGTTTATAGTGGGGTGAGCACAAAAACACTGCACACAATCACAATCTTGGCATCTTGGTTTTAATTTCGCTCAAAGGTTTGACATCTTTTTTTTATCTGTGGCTATGTCATACTGTTTTTTATTATTTTTATGTGGTGAAAGATGTGAATAGCTGGAAAAATAATAATTTTGTGATGTAAATTGAATTACTTTATATTAAATGGCAACCAGTCAGTACTTCTTGAAGAAAATAAATGCAGATGGTGGAAAAATCTAAATTACCAATGATCTTCTTAAATGATCAGCTATGTTTTGTCGATTGTGGTCGTCTGCATAATTAACCATATCTGGAGATTATTGTGATTGATGATCAGCATTGGCCTATCCCTATCTAAATCAAACACTGTCTCCCTTTAAATTGTCCGTAAGTGATTTTTGGATGTCATTTATTATTTGTTTAGAAGTGGTAATGTAAACCATTACGTAGGCCTGCATGGCCAATCTTGCAGCGATAACCAGGGTAGACAAATACGTATTTAAATGCATACACTAATGTACTGTACTATTGTGGACATACGCCATTGCAATATTATGTCGTCCCATAAATCTTAGAGGTGAAAAAATGAGAAAACAAGCCTAGTTTGGCTGTAGTGAACACATCCATAAACCAAAACAACAGAACATGAAAGATCCTATTAGGAAATAAACAACAAATAAAGGAAAATAAAATAAACATCCAAAAATGAAAGTTAAAATACAAAACAAAATATTCTGTACAACTTGGGCACCACAATTAAGACAGCACAGACAATACTGTGACGAAGACAATAATGGATACAAGACAGGATGACAATGTCGCAGACAACATACTAAACGACACAACAATGATTTCTAAAGACCGACTTTTCATGACGTTTCGGGAGCTGACATCTGCTCCCATCTTAAGGTGAAGTAAAAGTGAAAACTGGAAAATATTGGCCAGTATTTATAGTGTGCAGCTCTGCTCCTAGCGTGACCAGTGACAGTTGTGCTCTCTCCTGATTGGCCGCGCACCTTTTTAATGGGTTGTATAGTCTATTGTCACGTTGCAAATAATTTTGTTTCTTTTTTGTTAAAGGTTTCCACGTTCTAAAATTTCTGGTATGACATAATATTGCAATGGCGTATGTCCACATTATGCAAACTCATACAAATATATGATTCTAAATATTACCAGAGCTATTGTCATAAACAGGCCTACAGTTTCTTCAAATTTCTTGTGCTTGTTAAAAAAAATATCAGCTACTACTTTCAAAAGTCTATTGACATGTGAGGAAGTAGGATGATGCCTATAACTTACCTTGTGATAGTATGTGATTTCTTGGTACACTGTTTTAAAACATAGCAATTCACCAGAAAAATTGTGCAGACTTGTTTTAATTGGGCGAATAAATAATTTAGACAGAAACACAAATCAGCAAGCATGAATGTGAAGTGATGACTTTACGATGCAAAAATTTTGTCTGCAAGTCATTGGAAGTTATGAAACTTTGCAGCTCTATAAAGAACCTTTGTTTGCCCTACTGTGCCACATTAAATAAATAACAATGGTTTACGTAGTTTAGTATGAATCACGTAAAATGTCAATACATTGAGCCTATTGTTTGTACAAAAACAGCTTATTCCCTCAGCATGTAGTCTGTTTTTACATTACCGGCCAAGTTGTCCATTGATGAAATAATGATTATTTTTAGCAGCTGAGATGTGGGAAAATAGAGAAAAATTATCTAAATTACATAAATTCAATTGGAATGACTTGGTCTTAAAGAAAACACTTGGTGCAAGTTATTTTTGAGACAAAGTAAAAAAAAATTGTTCCTAATAAATATGGCCCATACCATGAAATACCATAATATGTGAAAATTAGTGTGAATTAGGAAATATGAAACTATTCTTTCAAGGAGGTTCGACATAACCCTGCTCCAAGCATATGGTTAGTCTGGTTCATAATTTATGCACATAACATTTCCCCGCACAAGGAAAATAAATGTGTGAACCGAAGTTCAAGTTTGAAGATGAACTGACTGTGTAAATATACACCAGCGATGGAACTTTTATGAAAGGAATCGGTGGCTAATGTTTTAACATGTTTATCCAAGGGTTTATGTTATGTTTTTAAGTGTGTAGTATGTGTTTTTGTTTTATTATGAAATGTTATATTTTACACTAATACTGTTGTATCATAAATATTATACTATCATTTTGAAACAAAATGTAAATATTGTGTACAGTTAGGACTTCAGAGCCATAAAAATGGAGCTATCCTTCAGTCAAGTCCAATTTGAAGGGTCATATTTCATCTCTGATATAAAATTAAATGCTTTGGAAGATTAATGCTAAATGTTAGAAAAATGTGAAGTTTGTTGGGAACTAATTAATTGTCTAACATGAAAGTCAGCTAACTTCGTAACTTGTCAACTGTATTCTTGTAAATGCTGTATGAAGTAAATTTTCCTTTATAATTTTACCATCAAACTTCAAGAGAGAATAATGAAGCTCAAGAATACAAAGATGAAGCGGAGAGGAGCAAATGCATGCAATTAATTTTATTTATCTTTCTCTTTCCTCTTCGCTAATAGTCATCATCGTTGTTGTATTTTATTTACCTGCTCTCTAGGACGACCTAGGATCTTCCGAAACATTAGTTGATCGTGTTTCTTGTGTAGTTGTTTGTCGATTTCTATTTTGTGGAACTATGTGTATCTATTTTATTTTGAGGTGTGTCAGTTGTACTTAACAGGAACATAGTTAGTGTTATGGCAAACTAGTACCTTGGTGTTTCATATTTGGCTTTCCTCATTAGTAAATGAGAAACAAAAAAAAAATGGTCTGTTCTACCAAAAATACATATTTTGTGAATATTAGTAATATGAAGAGAGTACTTCACATGTGTATTTGCTAATAATAGCATTAAGTTATCGTTTTTGAACGACAACTGTGCCGACCAAGTGTCAGCTGGGACAATATCATATTGTAGTTTCTCGCAAGCATTCTCGTTCTTGTTGGTTCAAATGTCCGTTGTTCTTTTCCGTCACTTGCGGCTTTAACAAGAGTCTCTGGCGTGGAGTTCTTTAAGCCCTGAGTTAGTGCGCAATAGTTGTAACACGACTTTGTGGTAGTTTTTTGTAACTAAATAAAAGTCAGCAAGTCCACTTTTGAACAGGTTGAAAAGTCTTTACTGTCCTCTCAGGGCACAATAGACATTGCACAAATTTATTGCTCTGATCTTAGTTCTCTAGAAGTTGGTTACACAGCCAATAGTCTCGGTGATTCCTTATGAATGTCGTCTGAGATTTAAGTCGTCTGCAGTCTGCTACCTGACTTATAATGCATCATGCAACAGTTCTACTTAACTCTGAAAGGAATTGTGCTTCATTTGAAATCTCCATTTGTTCCGATTGTTTTCAGACATCAACAGGAGCATTTGTAGATTCCATTTCAGTTGTGCTTAAGATTCTTAGCCACAGACATATAAAATACCAGCTGTACAAAACAATGGTCTGGTTAGCAAAAGTAAATAATCTTAGCTAAATATATTTTAATGTCATTTTATTTTTATTTAATTGGACTTAACATATAGTCAACAGCGAGGTCATTCTACACACTGGGAGAGGAGTCTGTCATGGTGTATGCTAAGAAACTATCAAAACATTCACCTGGAGCAATTTTGGAAAACAATGGAAAGTCAGAATCATAATGTTCAGAGCCGGGAACCAAACTCAGGTCATCTCGAATGTGAGTCCAACATGTTACCATTGCGCCACTTCTCTTGGTCTGTATTAATACTTATCTTTTGTGCTTACTTGGTGTACTGGGCTCATAAACAGGTGAAACATATTGTGTAATCCAATAAAGTTAAAATCATGTTACAAACATTGAATACTTAGAAACTGATTCAAACAAACTTACATGTAACGAAACAACTGATCTCCTTTTCTTTATACTGATACTTGAAACAGTTACAATTACTTCTTAGTTCCTATGCAAATTGTGTTTGCATCTTTGCACTTAGTTGAAACATTCTAAAGGCATCTTCTGATTAAGCTGTGGTAGATAGCTGAAGAGAGCAGTGTGCTGCTGAGCTACGACCTCCCACACGTATATGTGTGCCAGTAAGAAGCTGTGAAAATGATCATAGCAAGTGCTTAAGTCACGAAGTGTTTCTGAACTGGACAGTGCTGAAAGGAGCTGTCTTCACAGTGGGAGACGACAACTAAGCTTTTGAAAATGTAACATTGTTCCCAACTAAATAAAATGTAATATCAAAAAGATAAAATTTTATGTGTTTAAAAAAAAAGTACATATGTATCTCTAGATAGTATATTGAATAAATTTGTATGTGAGTTGTCATGAATAGTAATTTTTTTTTTAGTTTGTGTGACCAGTACATAATAAACTGGAGTATTTTTTACTTTCTGCATTATTTGGTGTAATTAACATTTGTCAGTGAATTGAAATACTGAAAGTAAGCTTTTCTTTACATTTGTATGTTGATTTTGTTAATGAAAACTGGATGTTTGACAGAATTTAAAAAATTAATTTTTTTCTCAGTTTCCTGAATTTAAAAAAATATTATTATTACCACCACATGGTTTCTATTAGTTTCAAGTACAAATGCCTGGTTTCTGTGGTTTTGTTTTTGTGTGTGTAAAGTTGGGAGAACCTTTTAATCATTGTTTATTAGCATTCTCTGTTAATTGTTAAAATGTGACTGACAGTGTGTGCATGACTCATTACTTTACAGCGCTATGGAATACAGCTACTTACATTTTGTTTATATTGCATGTATGCTTGTGGTTTCACAGCTATGGCAGTGGAGTGATTGGATGTGGACCACATTTCGTGCAGTACATGTTTCCACTCTCTTCTGTTATGTATTTTGTGCACCATTTGACGTTGTAAAATGTGTCTGAGAGTCATGTGCTTCGTAACAGCTGTTGGAGTTTTGTTACTTTACTGGCTTGTACTAACAAATTAGCAAATTCTACTTAGCTAATTTTTGTGAAATCTAGTCAGCTGCATGCTGAATGTATTGTGAACATCTGCATATATGTGTGTAGTAAGTGTGTGTATGTGTGTGCATGTACGTATGCGTGTGCGTACATGCATGTGTGTGTGTGTTGTGTGGGACTGGCACATTGTTGTGTGTTTGCAGGGAGCAAAACATGCAGTGGGAATTTGGAGGGCGGTAGCCTCCCCACTTCTGCCCCAACGAGCCCGACCGGGGGGCCGGGGCCGGGGGTGCCCTCCAACGGGCAAGCTACTACCACACTCGCACGCAACCCTTTACGAGGATCAAAGTGTAAATGCTTACGTATTTTACACTTTAAATTGTTTCTCCGCACAGTTTTCTGATGCTTTCTGTTCATTCCATGGCTGTGGTGGTTCATCCTTCTGATTGCAGTTAAAGGACACCATTTACTTTTGCATTCTTCAACTTCTGCTTTGTTCTGTTCTCCAGGTTGGCTTGAAATAGCTTTTTTGTTTTGCAATGGTTTTTACTTAAATTTTATTGCTTGGAATGTGTTCTGTGCACTGCCTGTGGCTTCGGATTTAAAATGAAACATTCATTGATAGACTACTACGTACAGTATTTCTTTTCTTAATTGATTAGAATTATCACATGCATTTAGGTACTTTTCTGTTTAGCATTTCTGTTGTTTTCCATCATATAGTACAGGTCCATTGGTTTTTTTATTTATAATGTTGGCAAAGCTTACTGGAGTAATTTCAGATCATTAAATTTTGTTTCATTTTAGTTTTGTTTACGTATGTCTTTCTGATAAACATTTAAATATTAAGAACTCGCAAGACAAGTCACGAAAGTTTTTAATATTTATTTTTAATATTTCTATTGCTGGGTAGGCATTTTCATCACTCAACCAATGATAAACAATTAAGTTATTAGTGTCTGAGAACATAATTTTCTTGTTCATGATGTCAGATATATTTTGGTAATATTTGTGCAGGTGTATATTGTGAACTATTAGTGCAACACATATTGCATTAATACAGATGCATAATGTATTGTTTTTAAGATTGAATAGTAATTTCAGTTTTTACTGTGAGGTTTAATTTTTTGTAGTGCTTTTGCTCTTGATTATTTAAGATTAAGTAATGGAACATTACTAACATTTAGTTGTTTCTTCAACAGTTGGTTGTGGACACACACACACCCTGTGGAAACTGTTCCAATTTCCTCTCCTAACCTGGCATTCCAATATATATATATATATATATATATATTTTTTTTTTTATTTGTAATATCCAATTAGTTTTGATGGTATAGTTATTTATATGTGTGCCAAACATGTTAAAATTCTATTCTATATTTTCTTGTTCTAGTTAGTGTTAATACAATATTGCATGCAGGTGCAAGCTTAGCACTTGATGCTTTGAATTAGCCTGTATTTCATGTTAATTTTTTATGTTACTTTGCGTGTAGTTTAGTCTTAGTTGGTGCTTCTTTATCACTAGTATTGTATGTGAGGAAATAAAATTTCGTTGAGTAGTTTCTGTGTAGTAAGACTAGTGACATGAGCATGACCATTGGCATAAATCTTGTTATATGTAAAACTTGCATGTATCAAGGGTTTTTGTCTGTTTGTATTGTTGTGCACTTTAATTACTTTTCAGCAGTTGGAACAAAAGTTTAAATTAATATTGAAAGCATTGATTTCCAGGATTGCTATCCAGGGTACTGTATTGTGAGAGATTAAAACAGCTGGTAAGGAATGCTCTTATATGACTGTATTTCTTAACTAGCCTATATAATAAGCTCTGGACTTTTGTTTAAAAACTACAAATTGATAGCCATGCTTACTATGCATATCCTATAAGATTTATTTAATTTTTCATAATAAATTTTGAATAGCAGCACTGGCTTCTAAAATGTTAAAAATATGAGGGTAATCATCATTACATAACTTTACAAATATTTAAATGTCCTCGGTCATATGACTGTAACCATATTGGTAAATTCAGGTTCGTTTAAACATATCTTAATATATTTCCTGTTATTTCAAGGCTTAGTTTTTAAAGATCTTGTTTTGAGGTCTTTTGAAAATTTGCATAAACCCTGTTATAATTGCAAAACTTAATATTTACTGTGCTGTAAAATTTATGTGATTGTTGATCAAATGTACAAAAAAATTATAAGGAGTAAATGTTTCTCAGTAAATTTTAAACTGAACTTCCTTTATTAAATTTTATATACATGTATTGTCTGATTACTTTATGGTAATATGACAAATATTTTTAAAGAATTAAATTGCAATAAAAGGGCTATGTAATGTGTTTTGGGGGGAGGGGTACTAGTGAAATGTTAGTGTTTTCAGGAATAGTAGTAGTGGTGTTTTTGAAAGCCACTTTTCTTTCTTTTAATTCCAATGTGTCGTCTGTCTGTATGAAAAGATGGTTAGCAGTATCTGATGTATATCAAATAAATTAACAGTTCTTAATTGTGTCTCGTTTCAGGATGAGTCATTTGTTCTTTGTTTGGATTTGTCTGTGTGGTGCAATGTCACAGAGGAGAACAAGCTGAACAGAGGGAACATGTAGAACTATATCAACTGTCTGTAGATGGTTTTTTGTAGAGTAAAGTGATGGTGTGCCGTTGTCTTGAGCTGGGCTAGCTCACCCTTCCGTTGTTTTACACGAACCTGCTGATTTAATATGGTGCCGGTGAGAACTACGACATTTAAAGAAGATTTTGAGTTTTACAAATACAGTACATATTTTAAATGCTCAATCTGTAAAATACAATACTGATTGACATGGAAAGAGTGCTCCTACGAACATAGTTCATGGGACCATCACCCATACACAATTTTCATTAAGTAGAGGTGTGAATTTGATAGTATCTATTTTTGTAAAAGAACTATTTACTGCTTTCTGTGTAGTTATAACTTGCATAGAAAAGGAAAGCAGAGTCTCAGTTTGTTCTGTTATCTTCTGTTTAATCAGTGTTTTGGATGGAAATCGGCAGCATATTCAAGTGGGATTTAATACATGTGCTAGTGTGTCTGTTCAACACTTTCCATTTTCATACTTGGCAGTATTTATCATCTCATAGAATAAATAGTCTCGTGTTTGTGATACAAAAGTAAATAGTATCCAGTGAAAGAGTGTTTGTAATGGGCATAAATATTCTTGCCTTCATTGTGCTAATTTTTAAAAAAAGATACATTAACATGTATCGGAAATCGTCACTTAATGATGGAAGTGATAAAGTTTACTGTCAGATCAAGTGTAGCATTGTTAAACTAAAATGCTGCCCTAAGTTGTGTTCCTAATTAATGTTATGTCAGGCTTTTACTATAATACATATTATTAATATTTTGTAAATTTTTAGTGTTTAAGTCAATTTTTTTTGCATAATATTAGTATTCAGTTCCTTTGTACAGAGATTTTCAAATATTTTGTGGAGACATAATCTTCCAGTGGGATTTATTTTTTCAATATCCTAATGTTTGTTAGTTTCATTCAATGGAGTTATACAGGAGTGTTATTAAATAGGGCGACAAACTCCACATGTGTGTTCCTAATGAAAAAACACAAAATGTTTTGCACTTTTCACCTAAACTTAACATTAAGGGAGTAATGAGCATTTAAATATGAAATTTTAAAATTGTATATTCCCAAAGTATGGGGAACTATTTGAAATAAACATTATTTTTAGCATTTTTTAATGCTACTGGGATCTTCTAACCAACAACAAAAGCTGCTTGATACTCTCCACTCTAATGAAAATAGCACGGGTGGCTACCCTCTAATTGCATGCAACTTTTCTATCATAAGGATTTTAGTACATTAGTAGATGGTTTATTGAGTAATGTTAACTTACCAAAAAGATGCTCTTGTTGCAACTGTTTAGAATCCATAGTTTTCTTTTAAATCACAAATGAAACTGCAGCGATAGTGTCTCAGAAACAAATACTAATTATAGTATTGAGAGTTAGAAACACGTATAAGTTAAATGTCTAATATCGCGAATGCAGTGCACACAACTAAACTGATATGTACACAGTATTGCATATGCTCTATGCTCTATAGTTTAGGTGCCAAGTACAGACCTAGAGCATTATTAAATAATGACGTACAAACCAAAAATAAGTTGGGTTAGATATAAACTCACCACATGAAAAGGGACGGATTGAAACGCCATTTAAATATTTAAAATGCAAGTAACCAAAATTTTTGTTTCCATTATAATTATTTAAAATGCAAATAACCAAAATTTTTGTTTCCATTGTAAATATTGTAATCTACTGTACGAGTTGAATAAAACCTGTCTTCTGTTTTTACCATACATGGCACCGCTTTTAAGGAATCAAAACTTTTTTTTTTAAATATTTCCAATTTTGTTGATAACAAAATGTATATTTTCTAAAAAAATTACTTTTAGGGTGAAAACAGAGATCTAAATGTTGGTTTGCCAAGCATGACAAAGTAAGAAAGAAGAAAAAAATAGTGTTGAAATTTTTTTCATATTTACAAATGGTATGTCATCATCGTTTTTTACATAACAATTTTTAAATTATTGATTTTGTTTGTGTAACGGACACAGATGTAGGGACTGTGTGATATTTAACACTTAAAAAATACCTGATTTTGGACAATTAAGGGTTACAAAACTCGTTGCGAAAATCTGCATTTATGTATGTGTCAATCAATAAGAAACATAAAAAGTACCATCAGAGACGTATTTTATTCTTGCTCTGCCCTCATGGTGGTAGCTCCATAAGGTTATTATCCTTTGCAGTTGCAGTAAACACATGAAAGCGCCTGATAAAAGCCAACAAAATGTACACTGTCTATGAATGCATTCTAGCAGTTATGACACCTGGACTACAGATGGCACAACAGTGCATATTTTGATAGGCCTCCTGTTTTTGAATTATCTTGTTCACACCTACAATGGTTCAAGCACGTCACACGTCTTGTGTGACACGTGAGCTGTTCGACCATAATGATGTATTGATTCAGTGTTGTCAGTTATGATAATGATGGTGGTGAAAGTGTGTGTATCCTTATTAGTAGAAACATTTTCTGTGCAGATTGAAACAATGCCTGTTTATTTGCATTGTGAAAAAGCAGCCGTTGTATTCATATATGGTTGTGTGACTGGTGTTGGTAAACTGGCGAAGCAGTTTTATTTGCGAGGCATTTCCAGACAGAACACAGCTAACACATGAAACGTTTTGTTGTTTTGCCGACGTGTTGAGACAGGAAAATTGCAAGCAAATACAGATGATCGCAGGCGACACATGACACGTTGAAACCCTCAATTGGAAGAGCCCCCGCCAAAGAACTCGTTAGTCCCGCTCTTCTCTACCGACGTCATATGTTCGTGTATCTTCGGGCGGCCTTGGCCGTCTTCGTGCCTTCCCACCCCTTTCCCCTTCCCCTCCCAGCCGGCTAGTCCGTGTAGCCTACGCTTGCCTCCGGGCACTCTGCCTTCGCTTCTCGACCAGCTTGGTTCAAGTGATCAACTCGTGGCCGACGCTGCACCCGTGACTTCTGGTAATGTTTGGGTATGTTTTGATTTGTTTCTTAGTTTCTCTTAATCCTTTAGCTTTTGCGTTTTGTTTCTGCTTTTAAAAAATTATTCCGTTTTCCGTTATGTTGTGCCGTTTCGGCCGCGAGCTGACCATCGCCCCGTTTTACTTTTCAGTGTGGTATGTATTTTTGGTTGATGTTATTCAAATTGTTAATAATGCCATTTAATTCTGGATCGCCGTTTTGTAATGTATGATGCAGTGTAATTTCCGCTCAATAAACCTAGCCGTTATTTGAACTTTCCTGAGTTTAATTCAGTATTGTTTGAGGCTATTTTACCTTGTCCCGGAGTGTGAAATTACGTCACCTTTTGGGTTAGTAGTGGGTGTGGTAGGAAGAGTGTGCCTTGGTATGAGACGTGTTTCTCGTCCTAGACTCACAGCCGTCAATATTTAATATTGTGCTGGCAGTGTAAGACACGGGCATAAGTGAATCATTCAACATTCCACATGGGACCACGAGTTATCAATATCAGCAACAATGTTGTATAAATGTGGACGCTAGAATTGTGATTGTCTGGTGAGGTCATATGTATTGCCGCCAGGCATAACAGGTGAAGTTTACAGGGACTTTCTTGCCAATATTTTGCCCGAACTGTTAGAGGAGGGGCCTTGGGGTATACACAGAAGGATGTTGTTCATGCATGATAGTACTCCAGTACATTTTGTCATCCTGTCTGCATCATGTTGGATGCTACATTTCATTGCAGGTAGATTGGTCGATCGGGCCCTGTTGCATAGCCCCCATGCTCACCCGACCTGAACCCATTAGAATTTATCTTGTGGGAACATGTGAAGAGTCTTGTATATACAACTCCTATTGAAAATGCAGAGTGTTACATCATCAGATTTTTTAAGCATGTGAAACAAATCGTGGTCAACTAGGCATATTTGGACATGTTTGCAGGTCCATGTTGAGACGTATTCGTGCATATGTAGTTGCATGGGGTGCCCATTTTGAACAACCATTGTTATGTGTGGCAACTCACTGAGCAGCATTGTATCAAACATTGAGTGTGATAAGTGTCACAGAATGGGCAAGTAATAAACAAGACATTTAAACCTGAGTGATGTGAAGTCTTGCATTTAGTGATAACCTTTTCGAGCTGTCCTGGTGAGGGCAGGCAATAAAGAATTTAAGTAAGAGTTTGATGCTACTTTTGATGCATTTCAAATTGATTGCTACATACATAAATACTGATGGATTAGCGGTACATTTTGAAACGTAAGTCTTGCAACCGTTAACTTTATAAAAGCAGGCAATTTTTTAGTGTAAAACATCACACAATCCATACACTTATGTCCATTACACAAACAAACGCCGTAAATAAAAATTTGTTATGCAAGAACGACGCCTACACCATATTTGTGAATTAGAAACAAAACATTTCAAATTTTTTTTACATTTTTCTTTGTGAATCAGTAATCTGTCATTACTCGCAATCAAAAATTTAGTTTATATTTTTACACTAAAATTAATTTTTTTAAAGGAAAATAGAATTTTTATCTTCAGAATTGGAAGTGTTTTAATTCCTGAAAACTGGTGCCCCGTACAGTAAAACCACAAGATGTTCAAATTGTACAGTAGATTACAATTTTTAGAATGGAAAGAAAAGTTTTGGTTATTTGCATTTTAAATATTTTAATGGGGTTTCAACCCGTCCCTTTTAATGTGGTGGGTTTGCATCCAAACTCAACTTATTTATGGTTTGTATGTCATTATTTAGTAATGCTCTAGGTCTGTACTTTGCACTTGAGCTACAGAGCATAGAGCTTGCACAGTACTGTGTATGTGTATGTTTAGTTGTGTGCACTGCATTTTCGATGGTAGACATTTAATTATGTTTCTAACTCATGATACCACAACTAATATTTGTTTCTGGGACAACATAGCTGCAGCTACATTTGTGATTTGAAAGAAAACAATGGGTTCTAAGATGGTTGCAATAAGAGCATCTTTTTCGTTAGGTGACATTACTCAATAAACCATTAGTTCCCTATATTTTGGAAAAATTAAGTTTATAATTTCATATTTTGATGCTCATTACTCTCTTAATGTTAAGTTTAGGTGAAATGTACAAAATGTTTAGTCTTTTTTTCGTTAGGAACACGCTTGCAGAGTTTGTCCCCCTAT
The DNA here is from genome assembly GCA_003012365.1 of Medauroidea extradentata. Lineage (NCBI taxonomy): Eukaryota > Metazoa > Arthropoda > Insecta > Phasmatodea > Phasmatidae > Medauroidea > Medauroidea extradentata. The sequence goes on along the minus strand of PNEQ01007303.1, from coordinate 25,674 downwards.
TTAAGAAACACTCTGTATGTAAAAAAAATTAAAGGAGAAAAGTATAAGTACGTTTACAGCTGTAAAAGATTCAGACATGCAAACTTCTAAGGTTTCCTGTTAGTAAGATTTTTAAAATGATTGTAACTTTCCGTAAACACATCACAGCATTTCAGGTGTTTGTATGTGGAACTGATATAAAATTTAATAACTTTGCTCTTTCATGTCTATAATAACATACAGTGAGGCACCCCGTATCCATAATTCTGTTATCCGGAAGTAATCTGAGGCACGGTAAAAAAAAGTGATGGGCCTGGAAGATAAAATTCCTATTGTCAGTGCCGTTCCTTCTCAGTCTACATGACGTATGTGCAGAAACACTTAACGCTAATGGTTGACAAGGATTGTAGGGAAGCAGTGTGTTAGTTTCGCCTAAAATATACCAGTTGTGCAGTATGCGACTACATATCTCCGATAATGTCAGCCTAATCTGAACTTCCTGGTGATTGCGGCGATGAGTCAAGTGGTAGTAAGCGTAAGAAAAAGTTCTTTCCATAAAAGAGAAGGTCAAAATGCTGAAAAAACTAGATGCCGGCATATTTGCTGAACATCTCCGCTTATGTTATGTCGTCGACATTTCAACAATTTATGACATAAAGAAACAGAAAAATCAGCATTGTAAATTTTATTCTGACGGCAACACGAAGAAATAAATGGAAGACAGGAAAACAATGCATGTAAGTAAAAGTGGTGATCTTGATGAAGCTCTTACTCAATACTTTTGTGTGCGGAAAAGTGAAGGTGGTAGCATTTCTGGACCTATGCTAATTGAGCAGGCAAAGATCTTCCATGCCTAACTGAAACTTTCTTACGAGTGTGACTTTTCATTAGGGTGGCTCTATAAATTCAAAAAACGGCATGGCATTTCCTTTTTCAAAGTTAGTGAAGAAAAGTTTTCTGCAGATACAGAAGCAACTGAAAAGTTTGTTGTTGTGTTTGTGGAGTGTGTGTTGGACAATAACTTAATGACAGAGCAAATTTACAATGCAGATGAGACTGCGTTGTACTGGCGATGCATGCCTCAGAGCACACTGTGTACTGCAGATAATCCCCATAGTGGGATGAAAGATTCAAAAGAGCAAATGACTGTGCTTGGTTGCTCAAAGGCTGCCGGGATACAAGATAAAGTTACTTGTAATAGGAATAAGTTTGCATCCTAGGGTGCTGAAAGGTGGTAAAGTGCTACTGGTCGAATATTGGGCTACCAAAACAGCATGAATAACATCTCAGGTAACAACTAAGTGGTTTGACAGTTTTGTGCACCAATGCGGCAACACTGTAACCAGGTAGGCCGAGACCCACACTGCAAGAGTCTCCTCGTGTTGGATAACTGTTTGGCACATCCCGCAGAAGAAACACGTGACAGAGTTAATGTTTCTGTTATGTATCTGCCTCCTAATTGCACTGCACTCATTAATTACAGCATTAAGGTATATTGCGCTCCCTTAAATCCAGTTATCACACGTACATTAGATCATTTTTATTCTATCTAAACAGCTGCAAAACCATTGCTGAAATAATGAAAACCTACACAATTAAGGATGTGATATGGGCACTAGCTCGTACATGGAGAAGTTTGCCCGTATCCACATTACACAAGGCGTGGTGAGCGCTGTGGCTGACTCTGATTTGTCGCGACATGGCTAACAATTATGAATGGGAAAATGAACCTGACTTTGAAGGTTTTGAAAAAGAACATGTGAACGAACTGTTAGAATATGCCAAGAACATAACAAATCCAGAATTAAGAGACTTGGAACTACAGGAAGAAAACGTTTTAGAATGGCTTGCGATTGATAATGATGTTCCTGTAGTACATCACTTTTCAGATCAGGAGATACTGGACTCAGTTACACATACCAATGAAGAGGAAGACTGTCAAAACAGTAGTGATGAAGATGAACCAAGTGAGAAAATTTCACAAGATGAGTGCCTTCACCACATCAGTCAGTTAATAACTGGCCTAGAGCAACGGAGTTATATCAGCAACCATCAAATTATGAATATGTACATGCTACAAAAACAGTTGACTGAAGAGAAGCACAAACACATGCGGCAGCGACATATGAGTGACATGTTTCCTAAAGCTCTAGCCATTGAACCTGCTTCAACTGCTAATGATGCAACATTGGGTACCAGTGGCACTAAAGTAAACAAAGTTGTTCAAATCCAGAGTGACAGTGACTGACAGCGATTAACTTTCTTTGCCATAGATATGCTGTAGTTAGCAACATTTTGATACACTCTGTAGTTGCTATTGTAAGATATGTCATGCTCGCTCCTGATTTTTAGCACTTTATATCATTAAAGCTTAAGACCACTAGCATTTGCCTGCACTTTGCCAATAGCCATATTGCAGTTTATTTTTACGTCCGAGTAATATGTTAGCATGTAAGATTATTAAGCCAAAGTTTTTATTTGTGAAACAGCATTTACTTACGTCCAAGTGCTTATTCAATGTGTATTTTCAATGTATAATTGCTTCCTGCATGTTGTGTTAACCTTGTAACAGTGTTAATTTACAAACACAACCGAGTGCCTGACCAGTTATGCCAATCCCGTGCACTCACTTTGTATTATGCACTAAACAGTGATCACTGGAAGTACGCACATAAATATAAATTGTACTTGTTTGTTATTGCTTAAAAATGTGTTTAATAAGAGTAATATAAATATTCTTATGTATTAATTATAAGTTCAAAAAGGCAATATGAGTGTTTATTATGTAAGTCAGGAAGCTTGTATATGTAACAGAGTAATTTTGTGCCACGAAAGTAGGAATTCCCTTGTGCGGGAGTTGCACGCCTGTTGTTGCAGACAGTCTTTGAGCGGCCAGTCGGCCATCTTGCTAACAGTACTTTTCGGCCCCTCTGGAGTATATAAGGAGGGCACTTCGCCCTAGCTAGCAGAGTCTCCGGCGGGCCGTGTCAGCATGGCACTCCCGCCTATCCTGCAATACCACTGACTGCAGTCTTCCCCATACCTCTACTTCTGTACCTTAAAACCACGTATGGCTGCTACCTGACCCAGGGAGCCAGAGTCTGCATCCTTCCCCATGCCTCTATACCTTACAACCACGTTTGACTGCTACCTGACCCAGGGAGCCAGAGACTGTATCCTTCACACTCCTTACCAAGCTACCCTAATCTATGCCAGTATGACTAGGTGTAAATGCCCAAGCCGCACGTGCATGTTTGGCTTATTACGTAGCTTAAAGTGGAGACCTAACTTTCACTCTCTTCAAGCCTCAATGTCTCTGTCTCCACATACCCTTGATGCTAGTTAAAGTGTTTACACGCACTTCCCAGTTATTGAAAGACATTATTGAAGTTAATGTGTACCGGTAAAGACTTAGTAAATATTTTGTACAGGCCGCAATACCGGATTGTTAGTCAAGTTATCGGCCCACAGCCATGTGTTATTAAAGAGGCTTCGCAGTATTGTAAACCTTTCAGGGTCAAAGAGATGACCACCACTGCCGTTAGCATGGCTTTCTTTCTAACCCAATATCCAAACAGCCCGGAGTGCCCTGTCCAGTCAGTTTTGTCGTATGGCTCGAAGTGCCCTGTCGAGCTAGTTATTGTGACCTATTGTTGTATATAATGATATAACTATTGTTGTATCTCGTGTTTTAATTTGTCTTCACCAACTATGAATTGCCCAAGACTTGAGTGTAGGCAAGTGCCAAAGAAATTGTTACACTCATAGTAAAGTTCCAAGTGAGTGTGACTTGTGTTCTTGAATATACTCACCCTGTGAAATTGAACTACTTTGTTCTTCTCCTTTCATAAAATCACCTGATATAATAACCTCGTGAAATCGTCTCTAAGGCGAGTGACAGCTGCCTTCCAATATTTATGAAAGATGGACCCCCTTTATTGGCTCTCTCAGTAGTCACTCACTGGGTCAAGGTTAGCTCTATGACAGCCCTCTCTAGAAGAATAACCAGTATATCATGCTCTCTCTTCCTTGAAAGATCTTCTAGAGAAACACACTGCTCTTACTCAGCAACCTAACCCACCACCACCACAAACTTCTAGCACCTTTGGGCTGCATCAATTATATTTGTTAATGGGAATTTTTTATTTGTGTGGCTTTATATTAATGTGCCTTAACTAATGAGACTTATTTTTACTACGTTTTTTTGTAATTTTTACTGATGTGTAATTTAATATTTTTTGTCTTTTGAATAACGTAATTTTTTTTACCTTCATGTTTATTGACGACACATTTTTGCGCGGTCGTAACATTTCGCTGGCCAGGCCAGCTTCTTCGGGCAGCGAGTGATTGCACACTGCAGTATGACAGATGGTAAACAATGGTTGGTAACTAGCACACCTAGCAGCTGAGGGACAAACTAGGGTGTGGCGGAAAATTTGTAAGTTGTTGGATAATGAGGCCTGGTGATTTTCTGGATTTTGTGATACACTGATGGGCTAGTTCCCAGTACCTCAGTTCTGCACTATCTGAAAGTGGTGAGAGCCTTACCACCTTCAGACAATACTGCGGAACTGAGGCGCCGACTTTAGAGAAGTATTGGTAATTGCCACATATGTTTTCGTCGTACATTCTGCTACGTTTCTGCCAGAAACCGTTTTCTTGATTGACACATCAGATTTTTTGTGTGCTGCAGGCCATAAAAACAACCTTGGCCACCCACCGTAACAATGAACTTCTCTTGTTCTGAAATTTCCGTTATCCGAGATGGTTCAGGTCCTGATAATTCCGGATACAGGATGCTCCACTGTACTAAACTTTCCAAATTTTTGTATTGTAATGCAAAGCTTTCGCACTAACATTTAAAAAATGCATTAAATATAAACTTTGTTAAGGTATTTTATAATATAAAGGATTCATATTACACATGTGATGTAATTATGGCTAATGCTATATTATGAAGCAGACGTAATATAACAATTACTGCATGTATTTAACTGTAAACTGTTGTATCAATGTAAAGTATTGTTTTTTTCACTCCATTAAAGAATGGCACAAACTTAAGTCATCAAACTGAACAGATATAGTTAACCCTTTTGATTATTGTTGTTTCTGCATGTTTACACACAGAAGTCGATTTTAATACTTAACAGGATGTTATATTGTTTATGGCAACAAAGATTAATACTTTTCTTTCATAGTTTCATAAATGTATTCTAGCCAGTTTGGTCACACTTTGCATTTTTTTTTTTCAATTTGCAAATACTGTGTATGTGCAAGATAAATTGGGGAACGCTTAGTTTTGTGAATATATACTTTTTTATACAATATTAACTCAACTTCTGTTAGTAATTTTGCAGCAGTTATGAATGTCTGCATTTTTTGACGTTTGAGCACAATTAGTACATTAGTTAATAGTACATTAGGGTCTAAGAAGTTATATTTCTTATATTTTGGAAATTACAGTCAGCCCGTCTTATCTGCGGACTTCGTATCCGCGGTTGTTACCAACCACAGATGGAAAATTTGTAAAGAAATTTTTTATATGTTATTTGTAAGAATTTGTATTTTTGCACGTGCCGCGCACAGTTTTCCGCATAAATTACTAGTGTGCCACTCGCAGTGCACAAGAGTAGCTAGTCTCACGTTATCAGCCATAGTGTCTGCTTTGTTATGCAGAGGTAAGCGGTGGTAGCGGGCAGTGCTTGCGTGAGCGGCAAGGAAGCAATGCGGTGCTGGCTACGGTACTTCACTCTATAATATCTTTGTAGTCGTTGCTTACAGCATGCTTCCAAAACAATACAATTTGATATCTTCTGCATCGCCAGCCTGCAAATTGCTTCCACGTAGAACACGTGTATTTAATTATATTGTCTTGTTTGTCCGTTTGCTGCCCGCCCGTTTCAACCACGAGCACATAGGACACTGCCTTGAAGTACGCATACTGTGCATCAGCGTCATTTCAGGTTTTTCTTGGGAAGGGGGGGGGGGCAAGATTTTTTTTTAGTGACAGTGACCTTGTTGCATCTTTTTTATTAATTAAGCGTGTATAAATTACAAACTTTAATATTAAAACTTCAGTTCTATGTGCTTTAGTTAGCATTATTTAAATAAAAAAATGTAAAAACTATATTTTATACATATAAAATTCTAAATCTACGGGGTGCATTTGCCCCTCCGCCTGCCCCACACTAAATGATGCCCCTGGTACTGTGTGCAGTTATACACGATTCCAGGTCTGCAGCATGATGTCTCCTAAAAAGATAGACTTGTAGTGATCCTTCTAAACAGAAGAGAGATCGCAAAGTTTTTAGTTTGACGGACAAAATAAAAATTCTACATTTACTCAAAGACAACATGTCTGTTATAAAACTTGGTGGCAGGTACCAGAGAGAAAAAACTAGCATATCGTTTGTACACCACGAAAGAAGATCAAGTGCTAGTACTGCATCAAAAACCGAAAAAAAGTGCCATGTTAATTTTAGTGTAATAGTGTAAAGAAAGCCGCTAAAACTTTGTCCTTGCCCATGTTTACAGTAGTGTAAAATTTTTCATTTAGTGATTTTATAGTAAAATTCTAGATTGGACTGAACTTGGACTGGATTCAATATGAAAGTGAAAGTGGATGTGTTTACAGTAAAATTTTTGATCCAGATTTACATGTAAACATCAATGGACTAGAGACACCTTTTTGCGAAGCGTTGAACTACTATACAATTGACTTTCAAAAAAGTAAGGGACATAAATTTGTTAAACATTTTATTTGAATTTATTCATCGGAACATTTTTTTAAAATTATTTGTCACATCCCATTTTTTTATAACATAAAACAGTTTTATTTAGCTATCCTAATACTATTCTAATCTCTTACATAACCAAATAAATGATTCAATATGGCAACCACTTCGTCTTCATTCAGTTCAGTCCAATGGGTGTTTAAAGTGAACGTTTCAACAGTCTACAGTCTAGTCCACCTCGCCAACTGGACTGGATTATTCACGCCACTCCTACTTCAGTCCGGTAGGGAGGTGTTTGAAGTAAAATTTGAATCAAGATTCTTCAGTTTACTCCTAGTTCAATCTGGATTGAGTTGTTACTCTAAACATAGTAATTGACATGTGAGAAAAAAATTGTGACAAGTCTGTTTTAGTGTAATCAGTAATGCCCTTTTAAAAACAAAACTGCTAACATCTCATATTACGGTCAAAATATTTTATATTAATGATCGTGTTCTTTTTTGTAATTTAAATGCACGTCGTACAAGCAAAAAGTGTTTACGAACAACTGCAAAATATTCATACCTTTGTTGTCGTAGTTGTGCTTGTTCCACCGTTACATTATGTGTTTGGTTGATAAAGATTAAGTAAGCATTACACGAGAGGAATAGTGTTATCATGTTATTCTCTAAACACTTGCGAAGACACTCCCTCTCCGCCCAGCACATGTCCTTCGCAGTGAAGAGTGGAGAGAGATAGCGTGGCGCATCATACTGTGCAGTGTTGCGACATCAGCGGTGCCCAACCACCTGGCTCGTCGCACGCTGTTGCCAAGTTACCGCATTTCGCAGTGTGGCTATGGCTGGCGCTATATCAAACATTTCTTGCACAGCACACATTATGTGTCATTTTTATTATATTTAAATGTTGTGAGACACTTTATGAACGTATTAAAGATCTGTACCAGCACAAGTATAGTAGCATTTGAGGTTAAGGGATAAAAAATTTAAAAAATGTTTCATGTGGTGCTTATGTTATTAATGTTACTTGAATGTACACAGTTTTCGTTATCCATGGATTTCCTGGAACTAAATACGGTGGGTAAAGTGGGCCGACTGTATTAAACAGGTAGGTGCTGAATTACGTAAGGTGCAACTTTACGTAAATTCACAATGTGCCAACGTAATAAAACAGCATGTAGTGGTGACTAATAAGGAAACAGCTCATGTGACACTCATTGTGTCTCTCTTCTCAGTTTTTCATTAATCATAGCAGCTGCAGACTTCAGTATCGCTTCAAAACCTACTGTGAAGCAGAAGTGTGTATAAGGTGTATGACTACAGTATTGTTTCTACAGATACAGTTTTTCCACAAGTAAAAGGTTATCGAAGCATTAGATTGAATGCTCAAATCAGACAGAAAGAAACACAAGGATTTTCTTAGAAAATCCAGGAAAAAAAAAGTCATGGAAAGTAATGATAGCTAAATAATGAAATCCCATTTAAAGTGCTGCTTCTATTAGATAGTGCACCTGGCCACCCAGAAGAGTTAGATGCCGTTAATCATAATGCATGCAAGTTAACTGGTGAACATACATTACAGGAGCATTTATGTTTTTTTATTTACAGAGAGATACACTTAGTCGAAATTACATCTTGTATGTGACACATTTGTCTAGGCACAGTTATTTACTTTATGCTCACAAAGCTGACATGTTTAATGGGGAGTGCTGATAACTTCATCCACAAAAGTTACGAACCAGCATAGACGTGCCCAGTGCTCATGACTGCACTTTTTTGTCAGGCATCATATGTGCTGTGCGTAGAGAGTATGAGCGTTTTTGTGTGCCCCGGCAGACACGCTTCAAAGTGTTGTCAAATCTCATGACAAGCCGGTTTGGCCCACATGTAGTTTGTTGCCCTGTTTTCATGTGTACCCTTTGTTTCACAGCACTAATAATTTTTAAGTTATTACACTGGTTAAAGGGCGTTTACAATATTAATTTTGTTGTATATATGGCCTTTTATTGCCTTCAGGTTCTACAGACTTGTTTCTAAACATTACACTTTAACAAATATGTTTTAGTTTGAAGTTATCAAAAATAGTACATACAATTGACTTATGGAAAAATTTAGGTATGTAAAAAATGTAACCATTTCATAACTTGGTGCCTTACTGTATTCGTACATTTTGCAATTGCTAAATATGCTGTATTTGGTACAGCAAATACCCGAACTGAAATATTCTGTCATAATCACTTAAAAATAATTGCAAGTTATGCCTGAAAACATAGTTCCAAAATGCCGCCAAGTTACATACACACATGCTTTTGTTTTTGTGGAGGAAAAAACCTTCCAGATGGCTTTTTTCAGTTCTCACACAAGAAAAATACACTGGTTTTGATCAGTGTTTTTCACAGACTCCAAAAAGGTCACATGGCAAGTAATTTTATCTTTAAAAGGACTTCAATAAATTATGCATGTATAGAGATGTGGCAGCATTTTCAACAATTGACTAACGAAAATGACTGGGTCAGTTTGGAAAGCTTCTGGGACGTTCTTGTGTTGTGGTAAAAATAAAGAACCCAGCTGGTTGGACTGTAGTGTTTCATGTGGCAATCATGCCTGGATGATGACCTAGGTGAAAGGGGATTTTTCAGCTTTCTCCCGTCCTCATTCGAGGCACTGCTCTGTATCCAGCTCGTGTCGCCCCTCACCGGCTTTCAAGACCTTTGCTTGTCCTGTTGTGGCTGTGTCCTCTAGGCTTTTAACATTTGACAACTATGTCACATACTTCGCATATAAAAATATATATTCTACCTCCGGCCACTAACATGTGCGTACAAATTATTAGAGAAATTTTGTGTCAGAATCACTTACAAGGGATTCAAGCTATAAATCTCCCTCACTGCGGACTTATATAATACCCGATTACACCAAGACATGTTGTCAGAATCCTTGTGTGTATGTGGGGCCCTAAACCGAAATGGTATTTTTATGAATCAGATGGCAAAGAGTAACATCTTTTGAATTATTTCTCCATAGCCATGCTCATTTTGCAGGAGTTCTGGAACATTTTTCTTCCATTTAAACACCTAATGTCAGACTTCGGTGAAGAAAACTGAAATAATTTTTTACGTAAGCTACATTCCTATTCAAATATCATCTCGTTATCTCCATGGTTTTAAGAAGTACTGAGAATTATTCGGAAACACATTACGTTTCTTAACGCCTTCTAGGTAAAATTTTGAGAAAAATAATTATAATGAAATTAGTTTTTTAAAGTAATTATGAAAGCTTGTAAAAATCAGTGAGACGTCTCAGCAGGTTTAAAAGTATTAATTTAAAATGCATTTTAAGGTTTTCACCTCTTCATTTAGAAATTTCAAAAAATCTAAAAACATTGTAGTATGCGTATGAGTACGCATTGTTTTGAAGCAATATTGATAGCTCGCCAAACTCATTAACTTCCTGTTACCACTATAATTTCCCAATTTAGAAAAATTCCTTATTATTGGGTGTCTACGGCATGAGGGAAAGCCACCCTGAAATTTTCATGTGGGTTGGTCCAGTGGTTTGGGCTATGTGTGTTGATGTGTCCGCAGCCATGCTCTTCGCCTTCATCACCGCACCTTTTGTTAGTCTGAGCAATGAGATGGGCGAAGCAAAAAGGACCAAAGGAAAAAAGTTAGATTGAACGTGGTTCAAGCGGTGGCCGCTAGATGGCAGATTGTAGATAGAAAAGAAAGACATCATCATCGCACAAAAGCTCGCTGCCAACTGGCTGCCGATATCCGGCTCCCTGCGTTATATACGATCTAACTGCACCCTGATTGCATACAAGTGAGCATTTGTGGACGGTTTTTTTAAGCCTATTTGTGGCTTATTCCCGCGCATGACTGAATGTCAGCAGTCACCATTGCCCTTAAAGTTCAAATTTAGCATTGATATAATTGCACTTTCGATGCTTACTTAACCCTCCCATGTTGTGTCACATTAATTCAGTCACACAAGGATTAATCTATTTTCAATTTTATTGCATCACAACTGATTTGTTTTTAACAAATTTATGAGCCAGTCTGAGTGATCATAACCTATATGCAATATATAGACTGAAAAAATTTGAATATAGTCAAGTTAACCATAACATTTTTGTTGTATTTGTTGACTAGCTATAAAATTTATAACTAACAAAGGTTTTGTGAGTTCCAGGGAAATCAAAACTATCAAAACAAAATGATGATTACATAATAAATTTTTACTTTATATTTATAAAAAGTGACTATGGGAATGAAATAGAAATCAAGTTGCCACTGCATACTTGAACATTATGCTACATTTTAATATAAGCACTTCTATTATGTATCTCGTAACTAATAGAAATAGTGTAGGCTTTAATAAAAAAACAAAACTTCTTGTATTCGGTTCAAAATGTGCACACTGATCGTAATATAATAAATAGGTAAAAAATCCATAAATTACTGTAACTAATATGTACAACCCCACACAAGCAGATTTGTCTAATATAATCAGTATGCTGAATGTGACCATAGAAGACCATTGTGCTGAAGATGTGGCCAAACATTTTGCTCTAAGTGCCAACACATCTATGGTGCACTATATCTATGATGCACGGAGGTTGTTATTTTTTATGCAGATAAAGACAGAAACAAATTTTACGAAACATACTAATGAAATGTGAATTAAGATATGAGATTTTACAGTCGGTAATGATGATAGTTGTTCGTTACAGAGAGCATTTGACTATAATAAGATTAGTATGCAAATTTATGGTGAAAGTAAATATTCTTGACTATTCTCTAAACGTTTGGCGGGAACGAATGGCCATTTCATGTGGAGAAGTTTTCGTTAAGTGAATATTTCATTAATAGAGGTTTACTGTACTTTTTTTAATTCTAATATTGTTGTTTCTAAATGTCATCCAGTCATTGCATGAAAAAAAGAAACTTGAAAGCTTATTGTAGCTGTATGGCTCCCTCAGTTTCTATTTTTTCCCAAAGTGATTTGATTCTTCGAATACTGAATTATTCACAAATAATTTGTTTGATTTAGAATGTTTGGAGACACACAGTCATTTATGTTAGGCCAAGGTAACTTCTATATATCACAGCACAAAACAAATTCACACTTCTGTGGGCCAAAAAATAATAATTTGTACTGTTTCTTTTCAAACAATTTTTAGATAATATTTTACTGTTACACATGTTGTGTTTGTGGGTAGCTCTATAGCTCTCACAGCATCCTGAAATACTAAAATAATCACAGGCTGTTTATTTTGTTGTGTTGTCATGGAAAGATGATTCTGGGATGAATATTGTAGCATGCTGATTCTCCCTCTGGTGTGGTTCTTATTGTAGCCAAACACAGGCTCTGGCGTGCAAGCCCTATGCATCCCGGCTCCTCAGAGCTGGGAAATGGGTATCCGCCCTGATGGATTCTCCGACAGATGGCAACGAGGAGAAACCACTAGGCGGGGCGTTAGACTACCTAGCACTCAGGCTGTTAGGGCTCAAAAGCCCAAGTCTCCAAGTGGGAGACATAGGGTAATTGTAATGGATGAACCTGATGCGGTCGGAAGAAACAAGACTCACAACCAAGCTGTTCGGCTGTAAAGGTGCCCCCCCTCCCCCAGGTGGGTGCTCTGGAGTAAGGAGCATCCTGTGTGTACTTATAGTACTCCGACGATCAGGCTGGAAATCTCACAAATTCCATAGAAATTAGGTAGTACTACGGGCGACCAGATAGCCTGACGATAAGGTTTTCTCTCGTGCCTGGTTTGGGTTGGACTCGTAGTGGTGGTGGTTACCCGTATGCGGGGCAGACCTGGAGAGGACCCTTCCTCTGCCAAAAAGGTCAATGAGTAGGCTGCAAATGTGCCCGGAAGCAGACCTGGCCAGTCTGTTATGGGTTAGGTAGGCCCCGACTCAAACCAAGAGGCGTCTGAGCTGAGGATCAAAGTCGGGGGACAGGATGTGGGCAAGTTCCTGGGATGGGTGGCCCTAAGGTTCTCTCGCTAGCTAATGTTACTCCTTTGGAAGGTGGATGGAGGCACAGGTTAGCATTCCGCCTAGGGGTTAGGCTGTTCCAACTGACTGTTAGCTAAACTCCACTGCGTGGTAGAATGTGATCTCTCCCTACGCCCATGGGAGCCGGGCACTGGGATGGCTTATAGCCAAGAGGCACTGTGAACAAACAAAGCCACGAGAAATCATGAGTAAATTGTAGTGTAGCCAAACACAGTCAGCGACTGTTTCAGTCTTGCATTGCTGTGCTGACTTGAAACATTCCACTGCTTAACGACTGATGATTTTGTATCGAAAAGTTCAATACAGAACACCTAACATTTACCTATTCCACACTCTGGGTGATAGTATAAGTAGTATAAAGGACAATTATTGTGTTTCCAGGCATTTCAAAATATTAGAGGGTGTGAGTGCATTCATAGTTAACGTTAATTGATGAAAACAGGTTACACAAAACATTCTTTACACTTCAGACAAAAGTTTACGACACACATGTGACTTCATTAAGTTCTAAGAACAGCACAACGAAACTTTGCTGCTTAATATTCCGTAGGTGGGGGACACAATTTTCCCCAACACTCTTAACGGTCTCCATACATAAGCTGAAACAATGTATAAGAAATAAATTTATAGTGGTAAAATATCGAAAAAAAAAAGTTACAGCAGACTATAACCACGAGCGCTGCCAGTGCAGGTAAAATTCACCATGCTCAATTCATAATTTGTTTTGCGTGTTCATGCCGGGACCTTACGCTTCAGAGACTTGGCATGGAACACTAGTGTGAACAAAATCACGTACGATGCTTCATGAAAGACCAACAGAATCATGTAACACCCCTCTTCCAATCTCGTGACCCACCGTTAGCCATCTTTATGTATAACAAAAATCAGTACTCTTGACCGTGAGAACGACAAGCTGCGACCATCCTGTGTGTTCTTGAAAATTCTCAGAATACTTCAGGAGTATAAAAATCACACAACTCCTTAAAAAGACAAAACATGCATCAAAACAAAGAATTATGATTTAAATACTTCTACAAAACAATTTAGAAAAGAAATACACACATTATTACCATTATAAATAAACAAAAATAGGTAAATCCTGCAGTGCCACAATATATGCAGTTCCAGAAGTGAATACAGTATAGTCGTATCTAAAAAGAAAGTTGAAAAGTAGAACAGAAAACAAAACAAATAATTCTGGAATTGAATATAGTTGTATCTAGAAAGACAATGCAAAAAATGAAAGACAACAACAACAAAATGAGGTGTATGATAAACGACCTCACAAACAGACAAAGACAACGCTGACAACATGAATGACAAGATACTTGAAAGGATGTGAACACAGATGACACAACAAAGAAAACATAGACAAATAGTAGCAGGTGTCCTTCAGTGACAATAGAAGCGATGTTTCGGGAACTAGAACTGTTCCCGTCTTCGGGTACAAATACAGAGGATTCCAGAATACTGACAGTGACATCTGGAAAAGCAAGGGTTTATATAGGAAGCATGCACAGTTATAGTTCAGCCAATGACCGTGCAGCTGTCTCCTGCGCATGTATGGTTGTGCAATGGTCTCGCAGTTTATAATGGCTTTATAAGCAGTGAGTAGCGAATCATACTCTATTGTTTTACCTATCTTTTGGTTTAGATGAAAATTTATTTCGCAATAATTTATTTTACTTTTTGTAACTAATTTTTTTACTAATTATTACAAACATGCATTTTAAATTTTGGGCAATTATTATAATAAAGCAGTTAATGTCATATTCTTTTTTTACTTGTTACTAAGTGCTGAGAGAGTTTTCTCCCAAGCTAGAACTACAACCTGCACCATGGTCGTGTGCAGCCCCTAACACACCAGCGTAAAATTTGTAAGCAAAAATTGTCGAAAGAAAAATCTTAACTCTTAAAATTAAAATTAAAATCTTTTTACTTAATTTTCGAAGACCTTTTTTTAGGGCCATCTTGTTGGATAGATCCCTCACTTCCACAGCAACAGGGTTGACCACAGTCTAACTTGTGAGACGTTTATGTAATGCTATATTTTAGACTGTAAAATTCTGAGCATTTAATTTTTAGCAACAACAACATTCACTGCAACAACAAAAAGCAAGCAATAATCTGAAAACACTAAGTCAGGTATATAATAATGTGTACTGACAAAGTGAAATGCCAGACTGTCTAGTTCCTTTTATCTTCTGTTCTGCCACTATTATTCATAAGCATTGATGTTCAGCCCAAAAATATTTATTTCACTTCATTATCTGGTAGGCATATCCCATGCTTTTAGTGCAGTCCATTTGTTATTCAAGTACTGTCAGAGGCTTCTCTGAGCTTGCTTGCACCAGCCTTGACCAATTTTTTGTACTGCTGCAACATACTTTGAAAAATTTTTAGTTTCTCAGTAGGACACACAATGGTATGTCCTTCCTCATCACCAAAGAAACCAGACCAAGTCTGCGGGTTTGAAGAGCCTGCTCCTTCCTAAAGCTACCAAGATGCTGACGTATCTTCCACTTCTAGGTAGTTAACCCCTCTCTAAGAAGGTTACTATAGCCTCGGTTTCACTCTCACAAAAGAGCTGAGCAACAGGTACTTTTTTTACCTTATTGTCAGATAATTTTAAATCAAACAAAAAGTTAAAATTTATATCAGAGGAAATAATACATTTATTGGCTAAAGTAAATTTAAAAAATGTGTATATAAAGCCTAGCTACGGTAGAACCTCTCAATTTTCTATGGTACACCAGGTACAAATGAGTTGGGTGTGAGGTACCTGGCTATCGCACCCCACCTTTATCTATCTATAGTAGTTTTTTTTTTCTTTTTCTCTAATTAATTTTTTTGCATAGTTTGTTATACTGTGATTGTGCAGTATATGCACAGGATCCCAGGATGCTGAGCTAGATGTAAAGTGTGGTCTAAACCGAGCCCTAGTTATATTTTGTTGGTCGTTCGGTTAAGTTTTGGGAGCCCGGTCTACTTTGAGTTTAGGGTGTGTTGTGTGCCATGGAAATTGAAGGGTTGAGTGAAACAAACATTTAATATAGGCTATAGGTAGTGCTAATATGGTAAAGTACCGTAAAGTTAATGGACAAACACAGATATGTGGCAAAATGTGAACAAGGACAGCTACTTGATATTAATCTGTATGTTGTAAATTTTATACAATTATTATTCGTTTTACCAATGGGCTGAGCCATTGTTTACTTTGTTGTTTAAAAATACTAAGAATCACCAGCATCAGTAATAATGGGTATATTCAGACCATTGATTTTCCATTTAATATTGTTGTTTTGCAAGCATCCTGTATAGTTTGTAATGAGCGTTTTCTTGTGTAATTTTAATTATGTAATTTTAATTGAATATTGCACCTAAGAATTA
This sequence comes from Medauroidea extradentata, assembly GCA_003012365.1. Lineage (NCBI taxonomy): Eukaryota > Metazoa > Arthropoda > Insecta > Phasmatodea > Phasmatidae > Medauroidea > Medauroidea extradentata. Next base: position 9,546 of record PNEQ01007303.1, on the reverse strand, counting down.
GATAAATATGCCAGTAGGGGCGCTGGTTCGCAGCTTCTTTCTACATGTCACGTGATAAGGCCATTTTGTGTGACGTATTTCCGCTCCCAGAGGATGTCCCTGGGGAAGCGAGGGGTTGCTTCTTAGCGTTTGAGATGGCCTAGAGGATGGACGTGTTTGGTGGCCGCGGGGCAAGTTTTGCATCACACAGCGTTGGGTGCGAGTGTTAAGTTTTGGGTGCCTACACTTGTTAAAAAGATGATATGGAGGATTGGCAACTTGTCTGAAAGCAGTTATTTAGTCAGCGTCATTGTGGTTTCTGTTAAATGAATTGTTTTTTTTTTTATTGAGGCAGAGCCCATTGGACTTATGTAAGCACGTGGTGTGTGAGTATGCAGTTTCGTGTGATTATTGAATAAATCATATATTTAGTTTTCAAGTCCAAGTTATTTAGTCAACTTTCCACTGGCTGTGAAGCCACTTTACTTTCGAACCGCCCAAGAAAAAAACTGAGATGAGAGGGATTGCTCTGCCACTGAGCAGGGAGATGTAGAATTAGCCGAGGCGAAAGCATGGTAAGAGGACAAGTCGATGTACCACCACATGGGTAATGGAAAATTGTGTTAAGCTGAGTCATGCTTACTATAATGTCATTAGCCAGCAGATAGGTATCTGTATATAGTGGGTGTCAGTATAGCTGGCTGTTGGTGGAGGAGAAGGGTTACCAAAATCTTACAGCATACCACAACATTTTGGCTTTTACCACAATTGGTTACCAAATTTTGGAGTGTATAGACTGCATGCTTGTATAGGCCACACTTAAGTTTTTAGTAAAAAATTCCAGAAAATTAGTATCTCAACTATAGGCTGCATCAAATATTTGTATTTCCTTATCTTGCCAGGCCTCATCATGATAGTGTTACGGCTTGCTGGAGTGACAACAACAAACTACATCAAAATCAAACTTAGAAAAGTATATATTTGTGTGTGTTTATCTGTGTGTGTATTTGTGTTTTTGTGTATGTAAAAATAATCCTGTTAGTAGTAATATCAGATTATTAATAAAGAAATATCAGAAGAGTTGCCATATTAAAGCAAGACAAAAAACTGCACAGTACAAAAAAACACGGATCGTAACTGATATGAAGAGACAAAGTTACAAACAAGACTGGACAACAAAGTGAAGATGTCATAGACACAAGATTGTATAACATTTCACTGATGTATTTCTAGATCAGCTGCTTGTGTTGTTTTGGGAGTTGACATTTGCTTCTATCTTATGACAGATTAAAAGTGAAAACAGGCTAATATATGTAGGTATATATAGCCTGGACTCCTTTCACAACCAACAGCAGTTTTTCTCACATGCATGTGCACATACCAGCATGAACACGTGCATGCACACACATCACACACACCACACAGCACACTTATCACACACACCACACTGCACACACACCACACTGCAAACACACCACACCGCACACACATCACACACACCACACCGCACATACACCACACACACCACACACACACACACACACACACACACACATCACACACACATCACACACGTCACACACACACAACACACACACATGACACATACACAGTCTTAATAGTGAACATTGTAGGCCATTATCATCGTGTTATGCGTGTCTCACATTTTTCCTCCATGGATGGAATGTGGTCTGCTTATTTCTTCTTTTTATTAGCTTTTACTCTTGCAAAGTCTGTGGTACCACATTGGAATTTTAGTTTCTCAGTTGTTGGTTTCATGCTGGTAAGAATATTTTTTATATAGAATTTCATTTGGAAACACGTTGTAGGTCATATTTCTAGTCCCAAACTACTATGAAAATGTGTATTATTTAGGGGTTCCTGCAGGTTTGTGTCTTCTGGGTTAATGGGGGATATTATGCAACTTCAAGGCATGTAATGTATCCTGTCCTCAAAAGTAATGTTGTGGTTGCCCTGACTTGATTTGGTGTTATGGCTGAAAACATGCTTCCATTTAAGTGCACGACATCTATGGTGTCCCACAGTCTCCCACATTAAGATTAACTGGGGTGCTGTGCTTTTAGTTTTCAAAGCCTTTGCACATATCTTGTAGCATTACCTTCGTTCTGTGATTGCAGACATTGTAGATAACAGTAGCCACGTTAAATTTCACACTTCCTATGCTATGCACTGGGTGGTAGATGAACACTGGAAATAAAAACGTCTGTTACTTTCTAGGCATTGGCATGGTAAGTCGGATTTATAAAATTGTACAGTTATGGCTTTGAAAGAAAAAGAATCTTAAATCAACTTCAAATTTCTATGTTATTGAAAATAATCCATCACAAACTTTGTGTTTCAGCCACATTTTTCTACAAGCTCAGGTGGTGCCAAGTTCTGAGAACAGTTCCCACAGCAGTTTATTGTGGCTTTAAATTTACAAAGGCTAGGACAATTTTGGCACGCAATGTCTTACTGGCCTCTTGCACTACCTGTAAAACAAATTTAATGAAGTTAAGTCCAAGTTTTTAAAAAAAGGTATGGCTGCAGATGTTACCAGTACATGGTATCTGGGCTTCATTACATTACAAACACTTTGTTGTCGCAACGACTGTCAATTTGAAACCACTGAGACCACAGAGTACACAAAATTTTCCCATGGGCCAGCATGGTCATGCCACAGATCATTGTACAGTTACGATAATGTAGGACACTTCTAGAACCACTACTTCATAGCAAGTTATGTAAATCATTTCTATAAAGCCAAACTACCACCAAAAATTTATATTCCAGGTATAAATAACTCTTCTAAGCAATTGTAAATAGAAATATAACTTTCAAAATTATTAAATACATAATAGTAGCAACATTAGTCCTATAAAATGGAAAAACCTATCTAGCTAGCAATGATGATATTCGGATACTGGGTCTAGTGCTGTCACAAAACCTTCTTGGATTGCAATAAGTGCTATGTTCTTTTCTCACCCAGTAAGCCCAGTCCTGAAAGTCCATCAGTCTCCATTGGTCTTTTTTGGTAATTTTTCGATTTGTGACCATGCCATTCTGGTCTTGACTGGTACAGGTGTTTTTTGAGCTATGTTTGTGTGGTATGTGGTTGGTTGGGCCTTCATCCCCTCCCTAAGCCTATTGGAGGTTAGATAGATGCCTCAATGAAGATGTTGTTTTCTTCACATCATTAGACAGATCAGCTGGCAGAATAGCAGTTGCATGCAGCAGAGGCACTGGTAGTGCCCAGGTTGTTGAGAAGATTTTATCTTGTTTCTCTATCCAAATTTTAATGGTCATGTCTACAAAGACTGTGGCAGGCCTTCAGCTGCCTCACGTTGAAAAGGATTGTATTTGGGGTCTTAACACTAGAGGAGTGATTTTTCACGCCCTCATCTTGTTCACTCTGGCATCTCTCTTGATAAAGAAGAATAACCTTCTGGGGTACTTAACATCATCAGTTGGGCCACTGATTTGCTGGGATGCACTAGCAAAAAATCCTGAAAAACTGTCCTCGGCTTCAGGCTCTTTAATTTCTGTGTGTGTTAGTCTCTAATTGTAATATGTTATAGAATACACACATGTACAGCATTAAGAATTGTTTGCATGTGCAAACACCATAAAATACAAACTAGGTCTAGATTCAGCATTGCAGTGGAAGCAATAGTGCAGTAAATTTTTGGTTGAATGAGATCAAGTTGTGGTCAAATGTATTATAATGGCCAAAAAACATACCTTGAAAAAAATTTGAACTTTACCGGAAGTTGAATTATTGGAATTTGGAAGACTCTCCAGTTGTGGTTGGTGTACTGGAGAGATCAGAAATCCTCTTTCCCCATGTGTGTATTTTTAGCATACTGTGGTACGTTGTGGACTTCCTTTTTATGTATAATGATGCTACTCATCATCATATAATTTTTTCATTAAAATGTTAGTGTGTGGAGATATTTTGTGACATGCATAGCCCCCAGGCATAAATCCAATAATATATCTGTAACATTTTCACAAATCACCGGTCAATTCATCACCACCATCCAGCAGCTACTCACTGAGCAAGGTGAGACAACTGTAACTTGTTGGATTCACATTTGAGAGAACCTGGGCCGAATTCCAGTCTCTGGCCATCCTGATTTCAGTTTTTCATGAGTTCCTGAAATACTCCATAGAGATACTCGGATGGTTCCTTTACAAAGGCCACAACCTATTCACCTCCCAATTCCTGTTGTACCAAATTCGTAATGAGATAGAGGTAAAATTCAAGACTCCTCTAACAAATATTACTGTAACAAATCATAAACCTATATATCCTCTAAGTGGAGTTAATTGGTAAACAATGTAACCCTACAGGCATTGAGACTAAGGTTGCCTTTCATAGAAGATGATAATTCTGGCAAAGGTTTTGTATTGACAGTTTAAATTACACAAATTTCATTATAATGACATCATTTTGAACATAACACTCCTGTTTAAAATGTTTCTATAATATTTTCCAAAATTTATACACGTTAGATCAAGTACACAGACTAATTTTAGTAGACAGTTATCTTACTCTTTGAAACCGTAAAATTGCATAAATTTTCGCTCCTCACTAACGTTACCCCAAAACACGCAGTTCTTAAACTTAGAGACTCGCAAGTGCGATCCCAAACATGAAATGACGTACGTCCGATTCTTCTCCCATTACACTTTCTCCATTAAACAAGATTATTTGGCAGCTTTTGCACCACACAAACTCTTCTAAACCATTAACAAAGTCAGTATGGGTCTCTTCAACAGACAATCAATGCTAGCATTGCCGCAACTTACCTCGAAGAGTCGCCTTTGGCTCACATCCTAACTGCAGGCTTGTTGTCCACCATTGCTGAAGCAACTCAACGATGATGATTGAGAACTCTGGGTTCTAGACTAAGGCTCCAAGCCTTAATACATTACAGCCTAGAAGACGTCAGCCACGTTGTAGTCCTTGTAGAATGTCAACAAAAATATTCGGGTCAGACACCTCCGCTCATTGCCCACCTGCGCCTTCTCAACGTCGTCCAAATCGTAGCCTGGTTTGCACCAAAATGGGTTAAAACATGCTCGACATGCCTTCCCATCAAGCCTACAGATCCTTTGACCAACTCATCCATATTCATTCTCTTCCCCATCCTTCTGCCAAGAGTCCACCCCTGCTCTCCAATGCTGTTCAATTTACTGAATGGCCACTTGAGCAAAAGGTGCGATAATAAAATGGAGAAGAATGAAAGTGGCACACCCGACGGAGGACATATGAGAAAGAGAGAGAGAGAGAGAGAGAGAGAGAGAGAGAAAGAAACTTTCCACTTAGCATTACCCAAGGCAACCCTATCCTAAATTTTCGGTGACTACAACGTTACTCTTTACACCCACTCCAGTGACAAAACCACTCAAACGGTACCGGAGATCCCGTTGACTGTCATCATGTAAAGTTACATCAGCATCACTAATGACATCACTGTCAACGAAACTTTTAAGTCCACTTACCATACCAGCAGAAACACTATATAGCTGTAACAAGCACTACGAAAGAGATGGGCGATGATACCTGAAGAGATCAATGACATCATGTTTAACATCAACAGATGATTCAGTTCCTGATTGCCTTGGATGATTACTGTCTCTCCTACTGATGACAAAATTTTTTTCTCAGCCACGTATCATATGGGCGTTTGTATATCTGTCGTATACATTTAATCCACATTTGATTTAAGATTTCTTTGTTATTTCAATCCTTTTTTTTTATTAGTGTTGTTCACACCTAACTTAAACTCTTCAGTGTACTCATTGTTAGGTATGCTTTGTATCCGTTTTGATACAAGCAGTCTCACAACTGTCATATTGGACCTAATGTGTGTTTAACATTATATTGTTGCATCTACCCTGTTTCTTATGACTGGTTATCGCCAGGGGTAACGGGGGTTAAGCTCTGGCTAGGTTAGCATGGGACAGAGGGGTCCCTAAGGTTGAGAAGTTATCACATGCACGGGAGAGTGCTGTCCCAGGACAAGCTGCACAAGGCGAAGGGTGGTGGAGACAATTCTCTTACTTTTACCAGAGAAGTTTGGTTGAACCACTCGCCTTAGAAGAATAGTTTTTATTGACTGCCTTTCCATTTAAATATGCACTTTGGCTCTTGCCGTTTCTCCTGGATGTGTTGCTGTACTGTACTCACAATATACAAATCTGATATTAATATTACATGTCACTTGGTGTGGAGGCTAGAATTATGTCTACACTGTTTCGACACATACTTTATATGTCCCCAAGGACTAAAATAGGTAGCCCTAATCGTACAGTATGACATATTGTGGGCCAGTCCTTAAAATATTATTCTAATAACACTTTGGGGGTATGTCAATTTGTCTTGATGCACTCGACTATGTGCACAGTATCAAGGCTGTGAATATTGTACGTTATAAGCATGAGTGTCGGGAATTGTATTGCACTCTTTTGTGACTTGTTTGCTTTCATAGTGAATTGCCGTAAAGAATTGTATTTATGTTATAAAAGGGCACAGTTATAGGAGGCCAAGAAGTCTGGCATTCCATCAGAAGTTTATCAGCAGTTTAATCTACTGATCACGCTCATCAGTGCCTGTTGTTTGGAGTTATGCACAGAACAGTCATTGGCTGCTAAGAAGTTGAAGATTGTATTATGGAGTGAAGAGTAATGGCACGTGGTAGTGCACTAATGTGTGGACCTGAGGAATGTCTGTCTGGTGAACAATATTTGCCTGAGTGTTTTTCAGTAGTGAAATTTGATGGTAGTAATGTTTTTGTGTGGAATTGTTTTGTTTGGTTTAAGTTATTGTAGTTAGGTTTAACCAATATATTGATGAATTTTGGTATTTACTAAGACTTTTAACAGTAACTCGTGCTTCCTTTGAAATATGCACTTTCTTGTATCAGCATGTGGTAACTCTCCTGTTTTCGATTCAATGTAATTGGCATTGTGGTTTGGAGATAATCATAAGAGTGCTTAACTGGCCTATTCAAAGCTTCGACTCAAATTTAATAAACAATTTTGTGATGAGCTTGAGTGTTGTTTCCATATCATGATCATTAAGACAGACAGATGAACTGTTATATACTTACGATGAATGTTGACGGAAAGCAATAAATCAGTTCTGCAGTTTCAAAAATTTGTGGCTTGCATGTTTTGAAGCATTAGTGCTCCAATATCAAAGTTAAATCCTATTGCTGTCACCTGTTTGTTACAAGGTGGTATCTTTTGAACCACTGAATATGGGAGTCTGTTGTTACCAATTGAATAACAACAGTATAAACATTGTCTGTTGTCCGTCCTTCCATTTTAGTTCCTCCATACTGTGGTAGTTTCCATTGAGTGTAAATTAATTTTTTTTCTCTGTATTTTATAATTTCTAAATAATAAGTTTAATAAAATTTAAAAGGGATTTTTTAGTTTGATCATTATATGGTTGTATCGTACGAGGTTATTTTTTTTAATTGTATTGATTGTAAAAATAAAAAAAAAAGGATATGAATTGTAAAATGTTTGTGTTGTCAAGAGATACGTACATATTTCAACTATGTTTTAACATAATCACAGACACGTGTGCCAGTGCACCAGTTTTTCAATACCCTCTGAAAATAAAGTTATTGCCTACCTATTAAACTATGTTTGTTTAAATATTTTGGGTGTAGTACTCGTGTGAGATGCATTAAATGTGACTACAATTTAGTTTCTTCATGTGATGCACAAGTAGCAATAGCAAGCAAATCATAACACAGCACTTTTGTTTTCCCTCTTCCCCCAACCACGTTCAGTGGCCAAACCAATACGTCACTTGAGGCATGGTTTTGGGCATGTCAGCATGAATAAACTGTACCGCCAAATGCGAACTGCATGGAGTCATTCAATGCAGAAGGACACGTTGCAGCAAAAATTGATGGGTACCCAAAGTGTTGACTGACCTCAACGAAGAGTGGTGAATGGTATCAGCCTTGTCATTTTTGCTGCACTACACAGACAACAGAGAACAATTTTTGAATCAAATTTTGACAGGAGACGAAACATGGGTTTATTTTGACAGTGGAGAAATGAAACTTCAGTCACAACAATGGATGTACACCCATTCTCCAAACAAGCCAAAAAAAGTTAATAAACTGACATTTGGCACCAAGAAACTGACGGCCGCAGTGTTCTGGGATCATCAGTTGTTGAAACTGATAAGATTTCATGGAGCCGAGAACAACCACCAATGCTGCTGCATACTGTGCGACATGAAGGCTACAGCAATCAATCCACAACAAATGGAGAGGAATGCTGACATTGGGTGTTATGCTTCATGACAATGTTTGACCACATAGTGTTGCCATAACCTAACAACGGCTTGCAAGTTTCTGGTGGAATGTGTTTGATCACCCTCCTTGTAGCCCAACTTCTGCACCTTGTGAATTCCACATTTCCCGACATTAAAAAAGTGGCTGGGAGTATGACACTTAAAACAGCAGTGGCGAACTGCGGGACACTGTAGCAAAGTGGTTGAATAGGCAGGCGAAAACTTTCTTTCCAGAGGGTATTGGAAGGCTGATTCACCAGCTTGACAAGTGTGTCAATCTGTGTGGTGATAATGTTTTAAAGTAGCTGAAAGATGTACATATTAGTGTAAGGGCCACAGGGGAGGTCACCGTGGCACATTGGCGTATAGAGAATTTGGCTTCAGATTATGTTTCCTAGATGCCTAGGGTACACTTTTGTCGTATGGGGAGATTTCTTCCAATATGGCCGACAATATGGCGGCCCTTTACAATGACCCCTCTCCTGACAAAAGTGCCGATAACTTGAAAATGGTTGTCTTTAGACTAAAAGAGCTAAAGGCTAAAATTGTTCAGTACATGTTTGCCAACACAGTGACATATGTTTAAGAAAATTTAAGTTAAAAATGACCAAATATAATGATTATTTATTACCCAAACTAAAACATTGTTAAGCTGTTTCCTCCCTATAAGCTATAAAAAGTTTCCTACTCTTATTTTTTTCTCCAAATATTGCTATATTAACTCTTACATTGTTGTGTAGATCACCATAAAAATAATCGAGAATAAATATGTTGAATGTACGAAGCACTGTAAACTCATATAATAAACAAATAAATAGTCTATTGCACCACTCAATTACCTGCAAGTCACACATAAATAAATTATGTTACACTTAAAATATTAAGATATTGCATTACGTTCTTATTTACATTTAAAACTATTTGTTTTACAATAGTACCTGGACATTTTTTGTGAAATCACTTCTGAACAAACTTATACTAATAACATTTACAGTAGCCCTATTCATCAGAGTCTTTATAGAAACGCCCTGAAAATATGTTAATAACAAAAAAGCAAAGGAATAATGACATGTTACCACTAAGTAGTAGACTTGATTCAAATCGTGGAAGAGGAATCTATAAACAAAATGATGAAGCTCAAGAATGCAGCATAGCTGCGGAGTATCAAAGTCTGGTATGACGATTGATGTTTTCTTGGATGATTCTATTTCGCCACCTTGCTTGTCTTGAGGCTCACTGAG